>JAVSBV010000113.1:3624061-3637862 GCA_033117975.1 Parotocinclus spilosoma
TGCAGTGGCTAAGTGGCGACTTGTGGCTTCTTTTTTTGTAGTAAATGGAAATGTTAGGCAAAGACCTGTAGGTGGCAATAAAGGGCTGGGGAAAAACTCTTTTTCGGAGTTTTCGGGTAGTGATGCCAGAGACGAAGAGTTTCTTTACGGATATTACATACTGTACATGTTCTTTGGTCAGATTTAGCAGAATTTTGGTCCAAATAAGCGAATAACATTAGACGTATATAATAGGATTCGTTTCGGTACTTTAGGATTTGGTCCAAATAAGCGGCTGGTCCCATTAACCGGTGGTCCTAATAACAGGAATCGACTGTATATACTGTATATGTCATAAACTAGCTTCCCTTAACCTTCCTTTAAACACTTACAGTTCAGCAGTGTATTTGTGTATTCAAAGTAAAACTTCAACATTTAGAATTACGGTTTCTGCTGAATGTGTATTTATGTATATTCTCAAATTCCCACAATAAAGTCAAATATAGTACAGTGGTACCTTTGTTCTCATTGTTAGTTCATTGCAGAAATCACAGAGTACCAAAAACGACAAGACTGAGCAAAGGAATAATGTAAACTGAATTAATCTGTTCCAGATCCCCACGAAATACACACTGTTTAAGGCATTAAATGAATTAATGGAGATATTTTATACAGAAGTTCCCTGAGTTTATGAAGGGAATCCAACCAATCCATCATAAGTATAGTATACATATAAACATAAAAAATATATTATAAACTGAGGAGTTAAAAGCAGTTCATACTGTATAATAGTGGAGCCTATAATAACTAATTCTAAGTATGTTCATGGTTAAAACACTTACTCTAACCTACAGTTAAAGTGAGCCGATGTGTTGGTCGAAATTAGTCACAGAAGTTAAACCTATTGTGCAGAGTACCAAGCAAATGTCAATAACCAAATTTGACTAGTTCTGAGGTACCACTGTAAATGTATAGAATTCAGAACTATAATGATTGATCAGATACAGAGCAATTATTCTGAGAACACTCCTCAATATTTCAATAGCCACATTCATAGTTTGCTATGGCCACTGATCCATTTATGTTTGGATTGGGACATATGTTTTGAAATGACATTTACAATTGGGACATTTATGCAATGTATCATATGTTTTTGGAGTAAAAACAGTCCCATATCTTTGCAGGTCTTCCACCACACTGAGCACTGAGGATTATGTCCTTCATTTGTACAGCATAACATCCACCAGTGGATCAGTCATTTAGTTTTTGCTTTTTACTTTAAATACACTTTTCAATACATGGCATTAGATAACAACACTTCTGCATAAAATACGCTTTGTTTTAATGATTTTGCAGGATTGTAGTTTACTGTGATGTGATTTACTATGATAAACTAGTTTATGAAAATTACAATTAAAATAAAATGAGCTTTTTGCAGTTGTATTTACACATTGTAACTGTCAATATAACTCTAAAATGACAATATAATTTAAAATGGATAAGTGATAAGCCTATTTAGCGTAACCAATATGCACTTGCTCAGGTACAACCAATGACCTTTCAGATCATACATTAGGCAAAGGAAAACTGACCATTTCTTAAGGATTCTAGTGCATGGTAAATCTTGTAATGTATGAATAATAAAGAGTTCACACAAAAAATGCCTTTAAAAGGGCTGCAAGGTACAGTTTAACATAAACAAATAGAACACGATTTCAGAGGTTTTAACTCTCTGCAGAGAACTCAGAGCATGATTAAGAAGCGTAATGTTTATGGCATCACCAGCACCTTGTCAACAGGATGCCCAAGCCAGGAAAATATTGATCAGGGAAGCTACTAAGAGGAAATTTTCAACTTTAAAAGATTTTAAGTTTTTATGGCTGTGCATGTGGCAATTTCACCATTCGAATACAAAGCTGAATACAAAGAAAAATACTGTGTGTGTGGTCAGGTGTGACCCAAACTATGGCTTTCTGCTAAAAAGTTGATGAGTAAGAGGTTCACCTTTTACACTTAACCACAAAAACATCAAAAAAAAAAACCCACAGAGTGTTAAACATATAAGGTGAATGTGCTTGAATGGCCACAGCCCTGACCCAAAATGTATACAAAATATGTGCATGAACTTGACAAAAGCAGTCCATTGCCACTCACCACAAAATGTAATTTGTTAAAATATTCTACAAGGACAAACAGAAATATACCCCAAGATAATAGTGAGGTAGCAGCAGAGCTGTATTCAAACAGTCTTATGACTGTAAATAAAACAAAAAATGGCTCTATGAAACATTAAATCAGGGGTTAGTCATTTTTAATGTTATCATAGGTTTCCATTTTAAAACATTTGTGTTTTTCACATGATTTAAGTCTTGTAAAATGTGAAAATGCGAGAAATAAAAAATATACATTAACAGTTTTAACAGTTCTCACCATGGCAGCCCCTCTGCCGGTTTGGTGACTGCCTAACCAAGGCATATTAATAGGGGTACCAGGACTGCTGTGGGTATATGGCGTTGTGCCATGCAATGCAGCAAAGTCATCTCGGGTGTGGACCACCAAGAAGTCTTCTCTGTAAAACAAGATAATACAAGCTTAGATTAAACTTATAAGATACTGCTCACAAAAATTTAGGGAATAATTAAAAATATGTTTCAATATGTTAAGCTGACATCATTGAAAGTAGAAGTTGTTTGCTATATAAATTTCATTATGAAATATCCCAAAATGAAAAAATCCCCTATTTTTTGTGAGCAGTGTAATAACATGTACGTCAGTTAAGATACTCTTCCTCTTACGAGTTAACAGGATCAATAACACTTAGATGACTGGAGCTATTTTGGCTTTTTTTTACCAATATGTATGTGCGTACACACACAAGCACACACTAATGGCTACTTTATTAAATACACCTTTTCAAGGGTTTGGTAACGAAAATATCTAATCAGCCAATTACATGGCAGCAACTCAGTGCATTTAGTCATGTAGACATGGTCAAGATGACTTTATGAAGCTCAGAATGGGAAATGGGAAAAAGGGGTGATCTAAGTGACTCTGAACTTGGCATGCTATTGTACTTGGATCAAAGGAGAATAGCTGATGTGATGGCAATAGTAAAACAAAGTAACCGCTCGTTACAACTGAGGTATACAAAACAGCGTCTCTGGATGCAAAACACTACAAACCTTGAAGCAGATTGGCTACAGAAGCAGAATAGCACATTGGTGAGGCTACAATTTGTACTGGCTCAACAAAATCTAATCTGATGCGTCTCTGTTTCTCAGCCAAATGGTAAGGTCAAAATATCTGATGATATGTGATCTGTGATTACTTTCAGCAGGATAAAATTCTATGTCACAAAGCTCAAATCATTTAAACCAGATTCTTAAACATGACTGGACTCAAATGGCCAGATTTGGTCACCAGATTTCAGTCCAATCGAGCATATTGGATGTAGTTTAACGGGAGATTCACATTACAAAAAATTCTGCAAACGCGTGAGAGTTAAGAGTTAAGAGCTTCCGAAATACATGCCAGCATCAATAATACAACAGAATTAACTTTGCACTCGTAAAAATAAAAAACATAAAAAGACTGTAATTTCACTCCATAATTGTGTTTCTGATACACAATGACATAATTGCAGTGTTTTTGCTTGCATGGTTGCGCAACAATTGCGTAACTTGCTCTTAATCACACACACACACACACACACACACACACACACACACACACACACACACACACACACACACACACACACACACACACAGCTCCGTGAATATGGGCACATCTT
Organism: Parotocinclus spilosoma; assembly: GCA_033117975.1. Taxonomy (NCBI): domain Eukaryota; kingdom Metazoa; phylum Chordata; class Actinopteri; order Siluriformes; family Loricariidae; genus Parotocinclus; species Parotocinclus spilosoma. The sequence continues at coordinate 3,627,834 of JAVSBV010000113.1, forward strand.
AAAGAAGACTGGATGAGCAGGTATACCTTCAATGGCATGTTCTATAATTAAACAGAGGAAAGTGTTATTGTGCAACATACCCTTTCACTTCTGTCTCTACCTCATCATCAATCCATGTCATTATCTGAGTGGCCAGAATGGAAGAAATGTCCAGCTCCTGAATGTCATGAGTGGAGGCGATTACTAAGCAGTTACGGTTGGCCTGCATGAACAAGACAAATATTTGTTAATAGTTCAGCTGCTCCCCAGAACTGAACAGACACAAACACAGAACAGTCTGTGATCTGAAAATGCCAAGACTTCTCTGCTGTACCTTATTTATGGCAAAGGCGGTAATTATGTCAGATTCTTTGTGGATGATGCGAGCTTTTCCTCTAGGGTGACCCAGATCTGCCACAATCTGTGTGAAACAGCATCATTATTATCTAATCTTGTTGATACATTAACATTTAGGATAAGATCTGACAATACTGAAATTACTATATGTGGTTTAAAGAGCATGGACAAAAAATCTGTTATATAAATCAGCATAATAGCTGAGCAAAGCATCATTAAAATTTACATTTACACCATTTAGCAGACGCCCTTATCCAGAGTGACTTACAACTCATACAGTCTTACAATCTAAGCAATTGTGGGTTAAGGGCCTTGCTCAAGGACCCAACAGTGGCAGCTTGGCTGACGTGGGATTTAAACCCTGGACCTTCTGGTCCAGAGTCAAGTACCTTAACCACTAGGCTACCACAATGATTATGCAGTACACAGTATGACATCAGATATCAGATCTCATCAATGGGACAAGTCAGACTATTCATTTACATTTACAGTAGTAAGCAGAGAGCCATATCCAGAGCAATATGGAACACTGATACAATCTTGCCTTGGTAGAATCTTACAATGCAAGCAAATCAGTGGTAAATGCCTTGCCTATGGGCAAAGGCATGGCAGGTTGTAGAGACTTGAACCCTGGATCTTCTGATAAACAGTCCACCACCACAATTTAAACATTTATTTATTATATTATTCATTGTTTTATGCTTCAAATATAAAAATACATACACTATGTGTTACAAATTGTACATAAATCCACCAATAATCTCCATGATATAAGATATTGTAGTTGAAGCATTTGTACAAACTGCATGAACTACTGTTATATGATTTAAAATTGCAGCTACATTTCACACATTTAACAAAGTTATTTTAGACAATAAATAAAGCTGCATGAAGAACATAAGACCATGTGATATTTCAGTTTTCAATTTCAATATTTCAATTTCTACATGTTTTTTTTAGGTTAAAATGGGATGCTGAGTGTACATTAATGAGAAATACAATTAACTTTTTTGATTTTAGCAAATGCTTGCAATAAACCAAAAAGTGAAAAATTTAAAAGTGTGATGTATTATCTACTATAATATCTTAATTGACGTTTTAACAAAAAAAAATAATAAATAAATACATTTAAAAAAACAAAAGAAACATTCATTGGACAAAGGAAACAACACACCTCAAGGTAGCCGGGTAGGATAGGATAGGGTTAAGGATAGTGAGTGCATGCAGTGTGGTAGTGCCACAAATCAAGCTGTCATTCTACATAAAGTGCATGTTGTTAAAAATTGCACCAGAAGACAAAATACAAACAGCCTCAAAAGCTGTCACTGCAAACTATGTTGGACATTGGTTGTCGTTAAAGACAGCAAAATACCTATTTTATTATTATTTTATTATTATACTCATCTGCAAACTAACCACTGCATAGAATATTAAGATTATGAAACAACTGGGAGTCTGCTGTGCACAACAGGCTTAAACTTGCAAAGGTAACAGCTTAGAAACACACTCTGCAAACCTTAACAGAATCATTTTGCAATAAAGTTACTTACAGCAAGAAAAGCAACAGATGCCAATACATAAATGTTTTCTCTATAGAATGTAGCATGTAGTAGGTAGACAGGTGTTTCACCCCTACAATCAAATGATGCTCTCCAACACTGAGTGCTACAACATGCCAATATTATACAACGCTGCACACATCACCCATGACGCCCATCCCTGGATGGCCAGCCAAACAATGAAGGAGAACAAGTGGAGCTGATACACGCAAGAATCATTATTATTTTAATCTGAATGACTTGGGATATATTTGACTATTAAGTGTAAATGCATGTAGATAAATTATTATCAGGATACACTCAGACATGAAAAAAAACAAATGTACACAATGTCACATTGCACTTACAGACAGTTTCACACCACCGGTTTATAAGATCTTTTAATAGCAAAATATTCTAAATCCAGTTCAGAATAAAATTGTATATAATAAAAACAATTAAGTTAGCCTACATCAGGTTCTAACAGGGCTATTTGTACTAGTATGAGGTAATGTCTACTAAGAAGAGTACAAAAAGCTTCTGTAAGTCTCTCTGGATAAGACCATGTGCTAAACTCTGTAAATGTCCTTCCACAAACAAACAGAGTAATGTAAAATAGATTTTGCATTGTCCGCAAGACATTAAAGCACATACTTAAGAGATCCTGTAAAAACTTACAAAAGAACATACAGTAAATGGTATAACATGCAGTACCTGACTTAGACCAGTCTCGTCCACTGCCGGATACCTCACATTGTCAGTGCAGTCCTCGACTGACTTAATAATTCAGAAAAGTCACATAAGATTAAGCAATACAATGAAACACTACTCACAACAAAATGTAAAAGTAAGTAATTGGTTAACAGAGCAAACAATCACATTACACACAAGCATCAGCAAATTACTATGACATGTAAATCCCATTTAGCAACAGTATTACATTCTGTGGAGAAGGTTGTAGACCAAAATGGATGTTGACCAGACATTACCATAGTCTTTTATGCAACTGTAATGGAAATATAAAGTGCAAGCAAATGTCATGTAAATGTCTTTGAGATATTGCTTAGAACCCAAGTGAATGTGAACTAGTTTATACAGTTATAGGTTAGACAGGATATACAGGGAATGGGAGTACTACTTGCAATAGGACAATACATATTATTGTATTTTACACATGTTAAATATGCAAAGTTCAAAGCTCATCATGCAAAATTTGTAGCATGATGACATTGTGTCACATGCATTCCATGACTTAAATCATTGGCAAGTCATCGGCATTGGAAAGCTCAATGCCTGCATGAACAAACACTGTCAATTTACAGGTGAGTAACCCACATTATAATGCCAATATACTATATCTGCCTATGTCCAGTACATACTAAATCTCCATGGTAATGGCTTTTCTATTTGTAAGTGAGAGGGCAATTGTGTACACTACAGTTATTATCAAACTATTTCATTACAACAACTCCAATTACATGCATGCACAAATAAGAAGAGCATACTGATAGGCAGATACCTCTGTCTGGCTTTGCTTTGTGGTGAAAATATTGCGTATAAATGTCTCCTGAACCTCCTCCTGCTTGACCAGGTACTGCCACAGTCTCTTTAATGAAAGAGCCGAATGATGACGGGACCTGGACGATTAACATGGACGTCAATACAGTTACACTGCTCAACTCCAAACGTTACATAGCATATGCAGATGTTGTTACTGGTTGAAAACAACCCCCTGACATACACACAAATAAAAATACAAACACAAACACACACACAAGCATTTTGTACTTTTGCTGTAACATTTTGTTTAATAACAAAGATTTTGCTCACATATTTTAAGCTTATGCACAATTTAACAATACTTCCATTAGTGTGTGCAAAAAACAGAAAAACTAATCTATTCAGACCTGAATGGTGTGTTGGAAGGCTCAAATAAGGCCTTGTGTCTGAGGAGAGCTGGTCCAGAAGCCACAGTCCCATCCACTGGATTAGTGGAGATGTATTTGGGTGGTGGACCTCCAAAGATCTCCAGTCTCTTAAGTAATACCTGTTCCCAGCGCTGTAACGTTTTCAGTACAGAATAGCACAATGGGGAGCATACAGGCAGATCTGAAAGAGACACATCGTTTAACGCTGTGCACAAAGGGATACAACAGCACAGATATTTCAAAATGAATATGAAGAAATTAAAAAACAAGAAGCATTTGATTTTATTTCATCAAACAAGACTTTCAGAAAGCAAACAAAAAGTCAAAGAAAGTTGTTTGATTATGTAAATGAGATGCAAACTCAATTATGGTGATTGAGTAGCAAGTGGCATATTCATGGGGGTAAACAGTAGCATATCAAACTGGGCAAGAGTGCCACACATTGACTGTTCTGTAGGGTGTATGGTTACCCAAGACTATCAAAACACACTGACAGTGATGAGGCCTGGACAGGATCAGATTGTCCAGCAGTTCTTGTGGGATCCTCTTCATATTCATTTTGAAACAATTTTCAGCATACCTGTATGCTGGCACAAAAAGTCAAGATCAAACAATTTTACCCATGAGGTCATGTCCAACCATGGGATAGAATGACTTCAAGTTGACCTGCACGAGCTGCACCATGGCCAAGCGCATCAGACACCAGCTAAAGGCAAAGCATATCATAATTTGAGTACATCAAATAACATCACCAGCTTTAATAAACATGGAACTTGCATACCTGTATGAGTTGTTGTTGGAATGTTCTTGGAGAGATGCATTAGCATCAAACACGTCTCCAAACTCCTCTTCTTCCTCATCCTCATCTTCACTGCCCTGGCTTTCCTCTGAATCATATTCAACATGGTTTGCTGATGGTGGCAAGTAAGGCTACAGGGAAAGACAAATATGCAATGCATCAGGCCAAATTAAGAGTTGATCATACAAATGGATGCTTGATAGAATATCATGTGTCTTGCACCTTTGCGATGAAGTAGTCCCAGATGCTGAGCTCAGGGGGCACAAAACGCTCTTTAAAGATGGATGCCTCCTGTTCTACTATAGGGCTGGATCTGACAGGGCTGGCTGCTACCTCTCTGGAGCTACTTTTGGAAGAATTATTCCTGAAATGCCTTTGCTTCTGGCTCTGGTCCTCCACTATAGCTACAGATAAAATTTGTAGGTCAGTGAGTGACAAGCAGAACTGGATACCAGCATTGGGATTCTAGGATAGATGACGCATGTGGACTTTACCACTTAAATGTATTAGAGGACTACAAATATCATATCAATTCAGTCTATATTTTGCCATTTTGCTAGCATGCTTATATCATTATTAGATTTGTAACATACTGTGTAATGTAAGGACATGTGGCTTCAATTATGACTAGTAAAACTCTCAGGCTCAATAATATTCACCTGCAAGACCTAGAGCTCCTGGTTCATTTAAACATGCATCAAGAAAATTAAGAGAATTAGAAGGTGAACTGCTGAGTAGTGGCCAAACAAAGACACACTTACATTATTGTGTAAGCTCAAGTACTGCTTCAATTTAGAAAGATTTATCTGGCTGTGTCTCAATAGGCAGTCTTTAATCTTAATCCATTTCTTCTAAACGAGATTTTATGACATGGCTCAATAAGAAAAGTGAATCTTTAATATATACTGCATGTTTTGTTCTAAAGGCATACTCACACTAGGCATGCTATACAAAGCCCAGGCATGTTTGACTGTCTAGTGTGGTTTGCTTCATTAGTGTGATTGTTTTGTACCATGCCAGGGCCTTGTATGGTAAACTGTGCTCAGGCACACCTAAAGAGATGGGTTCCGGCACAATTTGCTTGACTCAGACAAGGCATGAATGTAGTATGGTCAGTAATCATTCCCGAGTGTGGAAAACAGCATCAGCTGCAGTAAAACCCTTTTACATGTGCAGCACAATAATCCAATTAACAGTTTGTTGCATAATCAGTAGATTTATTACAAGGCATATGAGAGGGCCGTTTGTCAGCGCACCCAAAACGAGAGCAAAAAAATCCACAAATAAAAAAAAACCATGAAATTTGTTGAACTGTTTAAGAACAACTTTAAAGTATCTTAATGGTGAGAGAGAGAGCTCTGGCACTAATTGTTTTGAAGCACAATGTGAGCGCAAGCCAGGGTGATGGGGAGGGGAGGGAGAATAGCTCTCTGGCTCAGTGAGAGTATACCCTAAGACATTAAATAGAGGATACTACATGTTGGATTAAGCATAGCTTCTCATATAGTCATCTTACTGTTAGTTTTGACCTTACAATCTGATTGGTGGAGAAGATTTCTCATTTTTTTCTTAGTTATTGCGTTAATTGTACACTGGAACTCTTGTTTTTGAACTTAGGTGGTTCCAGAAGACCACTGAAATGGACAAATTAGTCTGAACTTGGACATTTAATTAAGAAGTAATGTAAATAAGATGAATCACCATCATTTTCTGACTGTTCAATGTCCGAACTGTTCGAGTGGAGGCATTCAAAACGCAGTCTGTCACTTTATATGTTATGTTTTTTTGCATAAAGCTTGCCATCAAAATGGCAAAATGTCAGTGATGCTGAGATTTGTGATCACTGAACGGCTTTTTTAAAACAGTGACACGTTTCCAAATAAGTTTTATGCACACAAACAGAAAATGGACAAATAAAAGAATAACCCTAAGAAATAGCATTTTTCATGTAAACTAATAAGTGAAACATTAAATAAACAAATATTAAACTTTTGATTACATTTTATTTATTTAATATAAATAATAAAATTCTTAATTAAATTTTATTTTGAGTACTACCTTGTTTCCTTTGACCTTCACTTACTTGTACTTGTGTTTCAATCTTAACGTTATCGTTAACGTTTTAATCATAACGTTATTTGGTAGTGATATATAAACCATATGCATACTGTATTAATGAAAGCTAGGAAACTGTTATGGTTACATAACAACAACTCATTTACAACAACAACTCATTGAATAACAACACAACTCATTTGTAGTGGATTTTTTCGGGAGGAAGTATTGTCAAAATTATTTGTATTCTATAAGAAATGCAGAGCTTCCTTTTATTTTGTCAATCAAGGTCATGCGTTATTACGAATAAGGTCATGTTCTATGAAGATCGGCAATGAGGATCATTATACAGTCCCTCTTGTGTTCTACTGCTTAAGTTTAAACAAGATACTTCACACATACACAAACACAAAAACACATTTGTTTTTGATCATCGTAAGGACTATCCATAACCATAATATCATTATAGTTAATTTATGTTACACCTACGCATTTCTTTAACACAAACGTTTTGGCTCTTGAAGTTTCAAATAGAAGTTAGTTTTTGTTTAAAACAATCCTCATGGGATACAAGGAAAACATTCCTGCAAGGAAAAAAAGAAAGTCTATATTTCTATCCTTGTGGAGACATTTGGCCCTCAAATCGATTTTGAAACTTGATACTTGAACTGTCATAATATAGGTAGCTATTAACTGAGCTACTAACTTATAAGAAATAACAAACAGGAAGTCTGTTAGCACAGTCCTAATAATGTTTCCAATAATTCTATATGCAAGACACTAACCTGAGTGAGTGCTGCTTTTTTCTGCTTCAGAAAGGCGAGCTCCTCCTCCAAATACAGCCACCCACAGTTTTCCACTGAGCGGGTGGGCCACAATGCGGAAGAGTTCGTTGCTGGAGTGTGTGGCCAGTCCATGAACAAACAAGCTGACAAAGACAGCGGTAAGGACCTCACACAGCAGCACACTGATACTGGGGTGGTTCTCCTCTGCTGCTGCATTCAGAAGACGTATTATTGCACGTATACCTGCAACACAGAGCACATAAAGAGTAGAAACATGGAAGAGGAATCTGTGTGGCTCAGACAAAACCTAGACTAGAATTTTAACAAAATTACAGAACTGGTAATTGCGGTAACAGAAGGTATTTAAATTTAAACAGAAAAAATGATTGTAATCTACCAGGCCATTGTGCTGGAGATGTATTGGGAATGACAGCTTCATCCATGCTGAAAGATCTTGCAGGGGGGTGATGGGAAAGGAGAATGCTCTGGTACACGGTGCCTGTGAACTGGTTGATGTGACATGGAAGTGGAACACTCCTGATGCAAGGATCAAAATAAAAGAAGTTAGTCCATTAGCCTTCCTTAGTTATATTGAAGTATACAGCAACCTGCATGAGGCTTGTATTGGCCACAACAGTAGTTCTGTAGTTCAGTGTTCCTTAAATTTATTTTGACTATTATATCATTGCAGATAGTATGAACCTAAGATATTTAAAGTTGTGTCTGATCAACTTAATTTAAATGATAAATAAATTTCCTTTAATGCATTTCAGGCCAAAGCAGCATCCAGGAAAGACTGGGTTTTGATGAGTAAAGATGGCCAGAGGATTTCCAGTTTGTCAACAAATGCATGATAAATTAATTATAAATAAAGCAAGATAAATGATAAACCCAGACTCGTCCATCAGACTGCCAGATGGAGAAGCACGATTCGTCACTCCAGAGAGCAAGACTTCAATGCTCTAGAGTCCAGTGGTGGTGTGCTTTACAACACTGCATCCGATGCTTTGCATTGCACTTGGTGATTTATGGCTTGGATGCAGCTGCTCGACCTTGGAAACCATTCCATGCACACTGTTTCTGAGCTAATCTGAAAGCCACATGAAGTTTGGAGGTCTGTAGTGACTTGACTCTGCAGAAAGTTGGCGACCTTCGCGCTATCCACAAACATCAGCTGACCCCGCTCTGTCAGTTTAGATGGCCTACCACTTCATGGCTGAGTTGCTGTCGTTCCCAAACGCTTCTATTTTCTTTTAATAAAGCTGACAGTCGACTTTGGAATATTTAGAAGCAAGGAAATTTCACGACTGGATTTGACATCCTATCACAGTTCCACGTTGGAATTCATTGACCTCCTGAGAGTAACCCATTCTTTCACAAATGTTTGTAAAAACAGTCTGCATGCTTAGGTGCTCAATTTTATACATCAGTGGCCATGGAGGTGATTGGAACAACTGATTTAGATCATTTGGATGGGTGAGCAAATACTTTTGGCAATATAGTGTACATGGCAGGTAGGTTGAATGTTACTGACCAGATTTTGTCACCCAGAAGTGAGGCAAGAAAAACATGTTTTACTAAAACTCTTTTTGGTTCGTTAACGAGTACCATGTGCTCGGTTTTTCAGATGGCATTCGAGCAAGATACTATGCTCTATAAAAGTCCAACCCACCTGGAGCTGCGACCGTCACAGAGGCACTGGTAGATGCAGGCGGAAAGGGAAGCTGCTAGCGTGTGCATCACGAAAATCTGACAACAGAAATTAAGTATGTATATGTAGAGAAATACAATGTTAAATGTAGTAGTATTATTACTACACTAGTACTCTCAGTAGCATTAGTGTAATAGTAGGGCCTGTACTAAGCAAGGTCACTCCTTACCTCATTGTTAATTATGTCTGGGTGGGGAGGAGAGTCCAGTGCATTGATAGTGTGCAGTATGTCATGTGTCAGGTTGGTCAGATGAACTATAGGATTGGCCACCACAGTTTTGGAGCTGGCTGTGCCAGCAAGCAGGAGAGGAACTGAAGCTTGCTGCTGAACAGGAATCGGAGAACAGTCATCCTGTAAATACAACAGTACAATTTGTCAGGAAGAAACATGGTTTAGGAAAATACTTGAAAACATGAACAGAATACATTTTTAGAATACAGAAGCTACCCTAAATAGCACTTTCATACACACGATCATGTCAGCACCAAAAGAAGGTTCACAAGGGTCTCGGCGACAGCCAAGTCATATGTGATGTTTATTTAAGCAGTGCCTGCCTGTTTTACAATTTGCAGAATGAGGACAGGCTCCTCAGAGCCCTGTGCTTCAGTTCCAACTGTCAGCCAGTGCAGGGACTGTCACACAATCAACCATTTCAAAGTGCCTTTATTGCTGATGCAATTGGTTTCAGTTCCTCCTTCCAAAACAATTTAATTTAAGACTACCAAATCTTCTATTCTTATAGACTGCTCTCCAGCAAGAGCTAAAACAGTGTTAGTAAACTTACTTACAGATTTTATCATATTTATTTATTTGGCTTCTTTAACGTCGCTATCGGCATCAGTGGACACATGTAAGGGACACACACAAGGTTATATC
>JAVSBV010000113.1:3658144-3672478 GCA_033117975.1 Parotocinclus spilosoma
TCTGGGGTTGTTCCTGCCCTTGCGCCCAGAGTTTCCGGGTGGGCACCGGCTGGCCCGCGACCCCAAGTGGAATAAGCAGAAAATATAATGAATGAATGATTTAAGATTATCAAACAGCTAATAAACTGCCTCAGTGGGACAAGACCAGTGAGAGAGGATAATGACTCACCCATGCTGCTCAAAGCATCACATATGTAAGCTTTGAATAGGCAGATGGTATATGGTAATATGTTATTCTCTTACTCCTCTAGCAGAAATAGCACACAAAAATAGATTGTACAATATATGAACATCATTATATGTTGGTGCTTGCAGAATCTGTGATTCAGCAGGATATATTCACATTTATACATAGCTTACTACAAATGGCTCATATAAGCTTCAGGCATGTTTACACACATACACACACATATAAAAACCCTTTCATTTTCATTCTGTAATGTTGAGACATTGTGACAATAAAGCTAAGGTGCACTCATGACAGCATAAAGAAAAAGTAAAAAAAAAGAAAAAAAAAAAAGTTTGATTTGCGACCTGATGATGAACACCTGGTTCCCCCCCCGTTATTTAAGTGCGGGTCTCAGCGTTGTTCGTGGCCAGGTCGTCACTCCATCCGCGCACGCGGCCACGCACGCACACCTTCACACGGTAGCGATCACCTTTATGGTCAGTTGGAAACATCCCGGGGCTTATAGTGCCGACGGACGTGTACGGGGAAAACCCGTTTACTTAGGTACTTAGCATATTAGGGACATTTTGAATGTTTCCTGTTTCGTACTTGTGTGCTCCTCGCATGCCTGAGCTCACACTCTTTTCATCCTCGGCCACTATCGAGTCTCACTCCAGACGGCTGTGCGCTCTGATTGAGACGCGCCCCGGCTCGACAAACTCGTGCTATACGCGCACCCAAGCTCACGCATACCCTCTGGCGCCTTACACGATTTATTCATGCATGTGCTACACGCGCGCCCGAGCTAGTGCTATTCCTCTGGTGCTTCGGCGCCTTCCGCGACTTATTCGCGCTCGTCCTATACGCACGCCCAAGCTCACGCTCGCCCTCTGGCGTTTCGGATTACCTATGTGACTCGCGTATTGGGGAGACGTCCCAAATCAGAGCGTTATTGTGCTCTTTGCACGTCATCGCCTTTCACGATCAGTTCGTGTGTTACCCCGACTTGGGACGCAACACAGCAGCACGCCTTTTCTTCCTTTTAGTTTTTCCTGTGTTTGGGAGATTTTTGCTCCACCCTTTTCCCCCTTTTAGTTTTTCTATATTATTTCCCCATTCTTATTATACATCGCGGGATTCCCTGGTCCCCACATACTTGGGTCCTAACACATACCGTAACATGCACTTGTTATGAAATGGGACAGAGGCCTTGGTAAGTAAGGGGACCAATAACCCAATTGCCACTCTCGCTGAGCTCCAAAGATCTTCTGTGCAGATGTTAGAAACTTCCAGAAGGTCAACGTTTACTGCAGCACTCAAATTCAAACAAACATTCAAACAAAAAAGCACCCAAAGGACTTTCAGACTGTAAGAAACAAGACTTTCTGGTCTCTGATCTTTTTCAGTCGTCAAAGTGTCATATCTGGAGGAAACCAGGTACTGGTCATCACCTGCCCAATATCATCCCTACAGTGAAGCATGGTGATGGTAATAGTCATTATCCAGAAGCAGGCAAATACAGACTAATTGAAGGAAAGCTGAATGGAGCAAAGAAATAGTGAAATTTGGGACATTAGACTAGATTGGCAAAGGGACAACTCTGTGAATGTCCTTGAGTAACCCATGCAGGATCTGACTTGTAACCAATCAAACATCTCTTGAGAGAGTCAAACATGGCTGTGCACCTATGGTCCAGTCGGTTCCAGCTAGATAATCTGCAAAGAAGATTGGAAGAAAATCTCCAAATCCAGGTTTGCAAACTTTGTAACATCCTACCCAAGAGGACTGCATTTGCTGCCAAAGGTGCTTTAATCAAGTACTGAGTAAAGGGTCTGAATACTGCAATAGTTTTGCTTTCCCTTTTCCAGAAATGTAGAAAATTTCTATAATTCAGTTTTCACTGCCATTATGTCATTATTGACTGCAGAATGGAAAATCATTTTTATTATTTTAGCACAAGGCCATTATATAAGAAAATGTGAAAAAGGGTCTGAAGTTTTTCCAAATGCTTTGTGAATATTAAGAAATTAAATAAACCCAATTTCTCTTCCTCCAACACACAAAACATGTGGTTTATTTTTTTAAGACGAAAAATAACAAGTTTGGCTGAAAAGAAATGAAAGAAATCACAACATTATTAAATGTCAGGAAACAACCAAAAGAAAAAAAAGTTAGCACCATCAAGACTTTACAATGAAGTGGGCTAGATTATCTCGGAACAAGTAATTGCACTAATTGTTTTAAACCATAGGCTACTATGACTACACTGAACACACAGAACACAATGCCAGGTATCAAATACTGAATATATCTTTTCTCTCGTCTCAAAAACACAACTATGACTTTGTGGCTGGGTTAAACTGATGGCATAGTTGGGAATGAAGTCAAAAGACAACTTGCTTAAACTTGCATTTAAAAAAGTCTTTAATCACCAATACTGAAGAACTACCGCCTGAAGAGCTACCAAACTACATATGTATGAATCAATTTGAAAGAAAAATTATAAGCTGGATTTTGTGTAATTTTGCGATAGTGATTCACATTGGTTTATTTAGAAATATATCTGTAACCAGTCTGTGTAGAATTTACAATTTTGAATGAGCTGTTAAAAAATTTCCTTATTATTTTTCAGTGCTCCAAAGCCCACTAGGCTCAGTTATACTATGTTCTCTTCCTTTAACATTAAAACAAGTACTTGGTTCTTGACAGTTACCTTATTCTATTACTTTGACAAGGTGTGGTTTTTAAATGAGCATCCCCTTGCACAATGACTTGTGTGTTTTCCAGCAACTCCAGCTATGAAATATATTTATTTTTGGTTGACTGACAGCTGTGAATGAATTCCTTGCATCAGTGCATGGGCAGCACGGTGGCTCGGTGGGTAGCACTGCTGCCTCACAGCAAGAAGGTCTCGGGTTCAATCCCAAGGTGGAGCCGACTGAGTCCTTTCTATGTGGAGTCTGCATGTCCTCCACGTGTCTGTGCGGGTTTACTCCGGTTTCCTCCCACAGTCCAAATACATGCCTGTAACTTTAATTGTTGTCTCTAAAATATCCCTTAGTGTGTGACTATGTGTGTGTGTGTCCCTATGATGGATTGGCGCCCCGTCTAGGGCTGTTCTTGCCCTTGCGCCCAGAGTTGCTGGGTGAGCACCGACTGGTCTGGGACCCCGTGTGGATTAAGTGGAAAATAATGGATGGATGGCATCAGTACACACTTAAGAAGTTGCCTGCTACAATGACAGTATGTGATTCAGTGTCTAGAGTTAGCCACATCAATTTTGTTTGTTTTAATCAGTTTTCAGTTTTAGTACTGACTTGGGATCAATATAATGCATGTTAAGTATACCAGTATTTTTACATGCAAATGCCTCTCACCTCTGTTCACTTCGAACTTGTCTATTATTTGTCTATATCTTTATCTCCGAGTAGGAATAAAGAGGTTCTTTTTGTTTTACCGAATACAAAACTCATCCGTGTTGGACTGTGAAAGCGATAAGTGCCGGTTGTTTTCTCATAATGCTTTTGGGAAGCTGTGGGAAGTTGGTGCTGCTCTTGTTTGCTTATTTTAAACCCGTTGCCCAGTCTTGAGGATGACAGTGAATGGCTATTAGACAGCAAGTGTCTGGAGATGACGGGACCACCAGAGTGGATTTTTTTTTCTCCCATTATCTCGCTGGGACAAAGAAAGAGGCCTCGGCTGACTCTCCAATCACTTCGCCTCAGTCTCCTAAGGGTCAGGGTTTTCATGCAGGACGCCGCCTCTATTGTCGCACACCACAACACAGTACTGTCCAATTACCTGTCCAGATAACGGACGTTTAGGACACGCGCTGGAACTTGACAGCTTATTTTGAAGCTACACGTGGAGCGATAGACGGTAAAACGTCGAATTTGGCGGCGGTCTTAAAACAAAAGCTCTCGTACCACGCAGGCGAGCTCCACTCGGCAGCTTAGCGCCTCCCTATGAGGAGTGACAGCTGCGAACGTGTGTGTGTGTGTGTGTACGCGCGCGTGAGTGTGTGTGAGCTGCTGAAGGAGGCTTCATCTCCCAAATAGGATGAGCAACCGCTTCTCCACGAATGGTTCTGTCCGATTGTGTGGAGCTTTTTTTATCCAGTTCACTTTGTCTCTCCGGATTGTTTCCATAATAAACGGATTTCCAATGGATTTTCCCGTCTGAGGAAGCGGCGCACTAACACGGTACAGTAGCCTACTACCCATTATAATAATAGAGGGACGAGGGGCTGGGGGGAAAGTAGCTCAGATTGTCCGTTTTAAACATGTGAGGTGTAAATTGCTGTTTAATACGTTGTGCTGTAAGATGCGCTTCCCTAAACGCATTCAGTTAAGAGTGTAGTGTGTTTCCTTTTTCACTGAGTTGCTCTGTGTGTAAGATTATAGACACAAGTGCGCTCCCATTGAGATTTAGCCTCAGCTGACGTCACTCCTCTGAAACTTCTATAGCAAGGTGCGTTTTTGCGAGAGAAGTCAAATTGAGCTAAATTCAACATTGACGATTAATTCAGTAACCTCAAGGTGCGCACAACATTTAAGGACCCAAGTGGCTTTGCCTATTTCTCATATCTCTTATTATAGCTAGAGGTTACGTTTCTATTAATGCCTTAATTTTCCTATACAACAATTTCAGTATACTATGCGCATAGGTCTAAAATCTAACGCTGAAGTTGTGTTTTAACGAAAGGCTTGTTTTATGAATGAGCGCAGTTTTACTACTTGCATTATACCTACCATGTGTGTGTTGTGTTTGCGTGTTTATATTTCTCAGATGAATTACAGTTGTTAATACAATGCTTAGGGCTGTTGGGTTTATTAAGTAATATAAGCAGTGCCTGGGGGAGTTTAAGACAGTCTCTTAATGTCTCTGCCGTTTTTACATCAGCATTGACAGTAGCCTGTGTAAATGTGTCTGCCCGACCAGGCTGGAGCTGTGTAGCCTATATATAGCTACACGAGAACAGACGCTCTCGAGTAGTGACAGTTGTGTGGAGATAAATATTGCTTAACCGTGCAGTATTTCTTTCTTTAAATAGAAGACAAAAGGTTTGGACACAGCAAAATGGCCTGTGTGTTAATACAGTAACACAGACACACACAAACACACTATATATGTGATTACACATTGTGCATGTATATGTCTGTATTATTCTATGGACTATACAAGTCTTTGTTATATAGATTATATAGCATAATGTATAGTGTGATTCACAAATGGACTTAATGGAATTAATAAAACACTATGTAGGAAATAATTGTGCTTTTGTAAATGGAGATGGTGTTTCAACACTAGGGCTTTTGCCATTTATAAGTCCTCAAAAGCTGTAGGAATGTAGGGCGAACAGTTGGAGACAGCCCACAGGAGCTCGTTCACCTTTGAACCTTTAGGTCAAGAAGGGTGTGACTGTGTTAGCTCCATCTCCACCAGCTCTGTCTCGACAATATAACGCATCTGTTTCTGTGCAGTAAATGACATGACAAAGCCTAGTCCAGAGATGGGAGACGTTATGCTCCAATGTGTCATTGCTTTCTTGAAACTGAGATTATGGGTGATAATAGGTCTGATGGGGATAATAAGACGGTACAATGTTAAGCCCTCTGTCTGCAGTTTTTGCCCTTACAATCTAAGCTTTTACCTACGTGTGACTCAAGAAGATTTATTTTGGTTTTAAAGCTGTCATTAGGTGTCTTGCACTTGTCTAGCAAATTATGTCTGTCAGTTGTTAATAAGGCTCATGTGCCTAGTTGATCATAAACAAGAGATCTCAGAAGCTTGACTGGGATTAGCCTACATAAATAAATGTACAACAGTGCATCATATGTATCCATAATGTAAATGACAGCTGTACTGTAAATGCATAAGTATAATTCAGTGGCGATTTTTTTCTGACTGTTATATGTGTTAAAGTTAACACTAAGACCACTAGGAGGGTGTAGTAAAGAAGAAGTATATGGTGCTTTGTACTTGCTGTTCGTCATGTATTTCATTGTGTGTTGTGTGTCTGTGTATTTGACTTGGCAAAGCTTTCTGTCTGCTTCATTGATTTGTTCGGGGTTTGAATCAGTTTTGGGGGGGGAAGCAGATTCTTGGTCATGACCTGCAGTGATGATGCTTTCCCACCTTTTGGCTCGCCAGATGGCTTGTAGCATCACCACCTACCAGTACAGTTATCTTGCAAGTATGAAAAGGGCAGACTGTGTGTGCTCATAATCTTGTGATTCTCTATGAGGTTTAGATACATGTGACCATGCTGCAAGGGCTCTGTTTTTCAAAAGACTCAAGAAGGGTTTTTGTAGAGTATTGAAAATGAGAGTAGATTCATAGCTGAACTGGTATATTGATGTCTTATTCGAAGAAATGAGATGATATAGACATGGTCACAACCTTTAAGTGGATTAATTTATTCATAATAGCCAGAGCATGGTTCACCAGAGCGAACCATTTTCTCATGTTAAGTACAACACATCTTTTTATTTATTTATTTATTTATGTTTTGGTCGCATCAAACTGGCAAAGCTGGCTGATTCTAGTTGATACAACAGTACTCCACATAATCTCAAATGGCAGTAAAAAATGTATTTTTATATGGAACAATGCTCTGCTAGGCATTTGGTCTCCACACCCCAACAGTGGCAGTCAGGTTCCATTGTGTGTGACTGATGTGGATTTACCACACCGCTGGGCTTGACTCGCTTCTTGCAGTGGTATATTTAGATTTTTACTCTCAAGAACAGGCAGATTTGCTCAGCCTGAATAATTGATTTTGACTTATGAGTTTAATTCAGCCATGATACACTGTTGGTTCGGCACATTTACTTTGGGCTTCATGTGATTTCAAGTTCAGTAATCATGTATTATATATGAAACGGCCAGAAGGGTGATAGCAGGGCTAAAGTGCCTGTTAGCTGGTGCAGTCTTGGGTTCTCTGGGCGATCTTTTCCATTTATATATATAAATAAAGGCCTTATATATGTGTTTGTATATAACATTAAAGGCCAGTATGAATATGGCATTGTAAGCTAACATTGGTAAGAATGTATTAATAATTCCACGATTAGCCTTAGGCCATGAAACTTGCATTTACTTGATATATTGTCTATACCGACCATGTATGGAAATTGGACATGTTATCATGGATATGATCGTGCAGCATAAAGTTTAGTAGGAGTAGTAGTAACATGTTATACGTTTTACATGTAATACATTTTCTTTGTATCACTTTTTAGTGGGAATCCATTATAGAATTAGAAAAACGAGCAATCTGAGTGACTTTAAATGATGTGTGCTTATCGTCTTAAGAATAACTATATATTTCATAATCAAGTTGAAACACTGAGCAGTGAAAGAACAGCACCTGGTCAGATGAATCCAGATTTCTACTGCACCATGCTGATGGGAGCATGAATTGATGAACCCTCCCTGCTACGTGTTTACCCTGTGGCAGAAGCATACTTTCAGCAGGACACTGCATCATGTCATAAGGGTCATATAGATATATAGTCAAGCCAGATGATTCAAAGGTCATGACAGTGATTATGATCCTATAGAGCATTCCTGGAACAAGGTAGAACAGGCTATTTAGGGCATGTCAGAGCCATATAATGTGCACAAACTGCGAGAAGTCCAAAATTAAGCCTACATGGGTCAATATTCCTGCAGAACTATTTCAACATTAGAATCTACGTCAAGGCAGATTGTTGTGGTTCTGCAGGCCAGAAGATGTTCACCTCACTAATACATGGGTGTCTCTAACAAAATGTAAGTTCATTCTATGTAATTGTTTTCTACAGCATTTGAAACAATATGTTTAAGAAGTACTGCTATTTTCATTGTTTGTGAACTGCAGAAGTTTTTTTTAAGTACATGCTTTGATAAACGAGTTACCAGTGGCCGGCAGAAAGACGAATAGACATGAAAACATTGTCCACTTGAATAGTAGTTTCTTGTAGGTTGCAGGCTAGAACTCAATGCGTAAATATCTCTTGTGCAGTGAATAACCAGTTGCTGCCCCCCACCTTTGTTATGTCATTTGTCAGGCTTCTCACAGCATGGGCCAATGCTATATACCTTTGACCTTCCTCTGGATTGGAGGGAACCATGGGGAGACCATGGTTCAGACTGTTACATCTGCCTGACAAATATAAATGGTATAACATAAAAATTTAAACATACTGTTAAATATCATAATTTACCATCTGCTATGAGGCCAGGACTGCACAGTCAAGAATTACTTGTGCCACATTGATAAACACATTGATACTAACTGACGATGAGTCTCTTGATGAGAAAATACAGGACAATATGGTTAGACCTGAACAGTACGACTTTCGATATTTCAAGGGTAATAACAACCTTATTTTTTTGAAGATGCCATATATACAATGAATTGCTCTGTTACTGAAAAAACATATATATATATATAAAACCTCTAAAAATCAATTCAACGTGCATTTAGTATAAAAAGTACATTAGCAGTTAATAATAAGTTTTTGTTAATTTCTAGCTTAGTTTGTGAGACAAATGGAAGTTACAATTTTGTTGTCAGGTGATGTTAATGTTAAAACTGGTCCTTCTTTTGATCTGGTGATCTTTAGAGTCCAAATATAGAACTAATATCTAATCCAAAGACAGTTTTAAGATTGTGATGCATTCTTTGTTCTTAATATATGTCCATATTATAGCCTGTCTGTTTGTCTCATGTAAGCACAATGTGAAATTTGATTGTTCCTGGTTTTCCATCTCTGTTTCTCTTTGGCAAGGTGATGCTTGGTAAGCAAATATCCTGATTTTAACTCACACCACCTCGAGCTAAAATACTGCTGCAGATAGCTGATAGCATTTGCCTGTTTTTCCTCACTTGTACAGGATGCTTAGCCAGATTTGTTTGGATGCCATGGCGCATGTAGATTGCAGGATTTTTTTTACCATTGTTTGTTTTGTATTTATTCATTCATTTTGGCATTCCATGGGTACGTGTTGCTTGTCCATTGTGCTCCACCAGGTTTTCACATGCCGTGGTGACGCTGAGGACAGTGTGTACATCTGTCCCATCCCCAGACCTAGTGTGACTGGCATGGACTCACTCATCTATTAATCATGGAGAGCGCCTTCTTATTCCGTTGCCATAGTTTCAGGGCCTGAGACGGCGCCGGGCTGGAGGGGAGATGGCAGGGGCCAGCGAATCCACACAACCTCTCAAGGAAAGAGTATGCTTAAAGGGGCCACTGTGGCTTCTCCTGGCACTTATTGTTACAGCCTTATTGTTCATAAATATTCATCACAGGAAGGCCCTTGGTATGGGAGATGGCTCATTGATGATGAAATGTTTAAACAAAAGCTGTTGTCTGAAAATTAGCTTGGATGCAACCAAAACTGCAACTTATCTGTTGGGTTAGCTAGTTCATGTATAGAGAAGAGAAATGCCATATATTCAGCCTAATACAGAAAACATAATACTTGATAGTAAGATTGACTCATTATTTGGGAGTAGTTTATTCGATTCTGTTTATTAATTCAGTTTACTGTGATGCCGAATAAATGGTCCTGCTCCATTGATCCCAGAAGGCTTCTCATTTTCACACTAAAGGTGACAAGTCTTTTGTTGTCTTTTTTAATAACATGTTGTGCATTCTGTATGAACAAACTCTGAAGATATTTTGAAGCTAAAAATCAGTATTGTTTTACAGCTAAGTTTTTTCAGGTAGGGTTGTTTCATATGTTTTAGCCACTGCATGATGCACTGAAATTACAGTACAGATGCTTTGGCAAAATACCAGTTATACAGAGTGTCAGTTATTATTTCTCATAGGCCCCATATATTCAGGTAAAAGTGTCTTGAATTGCTAGGTACCGCCTTGAAAGCATTGGTTATAATATCAGGTTGTTCTTCCCTTGTTTTAATGGTCATGCTACCACTGTAACTCCTCATCTTGTTGCTTTTTCAGCACGTATTTTTAGGGTAGAGAACAAGCAGAGACAGAAGCACTGTAATCATAAGTCTTTCTCCTGTGCCTTTCATGTGGTTTTAGGTCTGTAGCAGAACCTTCTTATTGTCAGTTTGATTGGGCTGCAGCCCAAACCAGCATGAATTCCACCCTGCTTCTCCTATCTATGACCTTTTTTCTGGATGGGCCACCCAATGGAGTTACAAAATAAGGGCTGCTAGAGACTTCCCAGTGTTTTTTTTTTAAGTTATATGGTTCAGTTACATCACCCTTTCCTTTCTGCAGGTGGCATTGGAAAGAACAATGTGGGATTTGGAGGACTGTCAGATTTGAAAGGGATTGCACCATGATGAGAGACATCTGCTGTAACAGTTCACGGAGATTAAATCAACATGAACAATGTCTAATTCTAAATATGTAACCATATTTAGTATCCATAAATGTGCATAGGATTATTCCAAGATATTCAGTTAAGATGAAAGGCTTTTTTTCAAAAGGATTAATAAGTAGCACACATTTTAATAACCTTTGTAAATCCTGTGTATGCTATTCATTATATGTACATTTTTGGTGTTTGCTCCATAAGCTTGTTATTAACTTATTCAAGAGATTTTTAGTGAAGCTGACTGAGTGTATATTGACAATCGCCTTTGATGAGTTTTGAACTTTTAAAGCCTCATCAGTGAAAGCTATACAATAATGGTCCTTTGTGTGCTTTTATTACATATCTAATGAACAAATTGAGGCCATGTGGCGACACGTGCCTGGTAACATAAACGCTACCACAAGGCCTCCAGTGTTCAGACTCTGCATATCCGTCAGCCCTGCATTTAGAAACGAGACAGGCACACTTATCATCACTCTCAGAGGACCTGCTCAACAGCCTCAACATTGTTTCCCTCCTCTACTGCAAGAGGAACCACACATGAAAATCTGGGATCAATGTATAACAAATGGACCTATTATAAGCATATTTATATGTCATTTTGTATTTAATAGATTCTCTACCTTGCATATAGATCTTTATAAACATATTCATGATAAATTACAACCAGATTTTTTTTATTATAAAATTTAGATTTATAATATATTAAAATTATATTGTAGCCATAAATAGCTTGTCACCCCAATAGCCAATTAATGCGGTGGATCCACGTACAGAGGTGGGAAAATTTTAAGAGCAGAAGTCTGTCATTCAACTCATGTCCTCGATTTTGTTCTTTTAGCTCACGGTTTTACTACAGACTGTTCTAACTTGGTTGATGTCTGGATGAATTACCACTGCTATTTGTACTAACCTGGCGTTTGTAATTATATGTGCCTGTCTTCTCAATTTACTATGGGGATACTTAAGTTGAATTAAGGGTAACCCGAGAAGTTTAATATAACTCATCACTTCCAACACACAACTCCCTATATCACTACTACTGTATATAAACTGCTTACTCATCACTGTGCTTGAAATAATGCGTATTACTTGACCAAGAAAATTTTTATTGAACATTCAGAATACAGTTGAACTGCTGAACAGATAACAATATTGGCTTCTTTTCCACTTTTGTGAAACTCTGTTCACAGAACCAAGCACCACTTGCAGAGTTTACTTTAAAACTCAGGCAGAACCATATGGAATTTAATTGGATTTGCTGGGCACCACGTATGGAAATAATTTGTCACCATTACTGAATTGGACATTGGTCCATGTTATTTGCATAGCTGGTACCATGTTTTTTTGTGTAAATGAATTTTATTTTGGTGGGTTACGGACTGAGCTTGCACACTTTCCTGTTTTATAATGTTTTTCTGTCTTTTGAACATTTTCACACATTCCAACTGCTAATAAGAAAAGCGAGAACACCTCCATCACTTAGGGTTTCTTCAGGCTTTGCCAACAGGATAGTCTATTTCAGCTAATGGTAAAGCTAGAGGTAACTAGATAGGAAGGAATGAAATGGTATCCAGATACACTGCTCCTGTATAACAACCGGCCTACATAAGAGAGCCTGAGAGATCCAGGTGTGTTGTTGCCAAAGCATTTCCTCCCCACCTGACTTTGATCTTCGTTTCTCAGGGCCATATGGATTTATACCCCTCCCCCACAACCTAGTGTTGAAGTGTGCTTGGCCAAGGCCTTTCTCATGTTCAAATAACAGAGAGCGAATTTAATAGAAACCATTTTGTGAGAGAATGAAAAGAATTATTTGGGTCATATTTTGCTGTCACAGAATGGCCTCATCTCTTGCCATTAACAATTTTGGTGAATACGACAGCAAATTAAAAAGGGGAAAAATGGAAACGTACTTCAGTGTGGCAATTAATATTCTTTGGTAGGCAAAATAAATTGTGGGGATTCAGACAATTAAAAAACTCCTTGACTGGCGCAATGGCAGCATTAATTTTTCAGCTTTGAAAACTTTGCATTACAATGCCGTATAATTTTTGTTTTAAACCTCAGACAAATTGCTGAGTCCAATCTGTCAAAAAAATTCACCCCTATTATGTGTGTTAATTCAAACCACTAGGATGATACATAGCACCCCATTACTATGAATTGATGTGACACCTGAAATATTTGACAGTGCTGTTTGAGAGAAATTTTGCATGAATCTCCAGTTCTTTATTGCTGGTGTCTGATCTGTCAGGCATTACTGGTGACTATTCTAATGTATTTACTTTCAGATAAAGGCCATGCTTATTCATGGCATTTTCTCTAGAGTATATAATATATCATCGATCCAAAAAGAGACCCTCTGCAGGTTTTCATTCTCTAGCTGGCTCCATACACTAACACTAAAGGAGAATTTCTGCTTTGGCAGTATTGATTTTACGCAGCTCACTATGACAGGCTTTTTATAGCCAGTGGCGTTGGCTATTTATTTGCACACATGCATTGTATTACATTCTGGAGGATGTTGAGTGCTAACTTAGATTCCAATCAATGAAACAATTCATACTTATAGTCTTGTACTTGTCAAAGCTCTACCAGACACACTTATGCAGTTTAAGTCTATGTAATAGCGTATTTCATCTTTATTTTTCCTACAAGTATTCTTAAAAAAACCTTATTTCACCCATTTCTCATAAGACAGCTTAAATGAAATATGCACTATAGGACTGTGTGAGAGAGTGGTATCCTTCTGTACTAGAGATTGGCTTGACATAAAATTTCAGGGATGTCAACCTGTTAGAAAGTCAAGTAAGTACACAATAGCGAGACAGCTGCTTGATTTTGCATGCATACCATGCTTAGTGGGGTGTGGCATCAGCTGTAGGTCTGGCATCCTAATGCTGCTTCATCAGATCGCATGACATTTGGACATGTGTCAAGGGTCTGGTGTCTCTTGGTCAGATGTGTGTCTGATTTAGGGACATGAGCCGATCAGGTTTCTGGGTTTTCCTGGTCAGGCATCGGGAATATAGTCATAAGAGGGCCCTTTAGTGTTATGTCGGAACATTGGTATGTAGAATTAGGAAATCTAAGCTAATTACACTATTACCACTATTTATAGATCTTAACTTTTATTGGTGAGGGTATAAGTAGTGTATATATAAAGCGGGAAATCTGATATTTTATAAACTACATGATTTTCTGAGGATATTGTCAGTGCTTAAAGAACACTGACCAACTACATGTAATTAGTCCTGTTTACCTGGATGAAGTGCAGCACATTTTGTATACACAATTAAAATTATATAATATATTAATAAATTAAAAAAACTCAAATTATATATATAATTATATACAAATATAAATAACACTGTGTCACTACTGATACATTTTGACTACGACGACATGTATGGGGATAAATATAATTTAATGTGAAAATAGCTGCAGCATTAATCAATTCCATCTAGCTGACGATAAACAAAAGTTTTGACATTTCTGACTTTTCAACTTTTAAAACACAAGAGATATGTCAAATCTGATTGTAGCAATTGATTTCTGAGACAAATCTGGTCTTCGTTGATATACCGATTGGAAAAACTTGCCCTTGATCCAATATGGGGCTTTAAAGATGGCAGCCATGTTCCAGACATAGCCTAAAAGGCTCCTCACCAATTATTTGCGGGGGTATTCAGAGATGTCATTTTCTATTCTGTTTGTGAAATAAAAGGGTGCCCATATATATATATTTTTTTTTTTTTTTTTTTTTTTTTTTTTTTCTACAAAATAAATGAAGAAAATAAATCAAAGAACATCAA
>JAVSBV010000113.1:3674377-3707498 GCA_033117975.1 Parotocinclus spilosoma
AAGGATGATCAGTGGAAACAGGATGCACCTGAGCTCAATTTTGAGCTTCATGGCGAAGGCTGTGAATACTTACGTAAGTGGGGCAAAATAGTATTTAGTCAACCACCCTCCATATTCAATGCTCTCACTGATAGACGGAGGTTTTGGGTTAAAATCTCACAATACATGGCCCCGTTCATTCTTCCCTTAACACAGTTGTCCTGTTTGCAAAAAGACAGCCCTAAAGCATTATGTTTTCACCCACATGCTTTACAGTAGGTATGGTGTTCTTGGGATGCAACTCAGAATTCTTCTTCCTCCAACCATGACAAGTTGAGTTTTCACAAAAAAGTTCTATTTTGGTTTTATCTGACCACATTATATTTTCCCCATCCTCTTCTGGATCATCCATATGCACTCTCTGACAAACTTCAGACGGGCCTGGACATGTACTGGCTTAAGCAGAGGGGGCACGTCTGGCACTGCAACACACTCTCAGCGTAGTGTGTTACTGATGGGTGCCTTTGTTACTTTGGTCCCAGCTCTCTGCAGGTTATTCATCGGGTCCCACTGTTTACTTCTGTGATTTTTGCTTACCATTCTCATGATCATTTTGACCCCAGATCGAGGGAGATGTCAATGGTCTTGTATGTCTTCCATTTTCTTACAATTGCTACGCTACTGTACAGTGGGGCAAATAAGTATTTTATATACTGCTGATTTTCCCAACTACAAAGAATGAAAAGTCTGTAATTTTTAAATAAGTGAAATAAGTATTTGATACAATAGAAAAACAGAACTTAATATTTTTTACAGAAGCATTTGTGTGCAATTACCGAGCTCAGATGTTTCCTGTAGTTCTTGACCAAGATTGCACACACTGCAGCAGGGACTTTGGTCTGGGACTTTCAATGTCGCTGGGCAACATTGAGTTTTAGCTCCCGCCAAATAATTTCTATAGGTTTCAGGTCTGGAGGGTTGGCTAGGCCACATCAGGAGCTTGAAATGCTTCTTATGGAGCCACTCCTTAGATCCCCTGGTTGTGTGTTTTGAGTCATTGTCATGCTGTAAGACCCAGCCATGTTCCATCTTCAATGCTGTTACTAAGAGAAGGAGGTTGTTGGCCAAAGTCTCATGATACATGACCCCATCCATCCTCCCTTCAATATGGTGCAGTCGTCCTGTCCCCTTTGCAGAAAACCTCCTCCAAAATATAATGTTCCACCCCCATGCTTCATGGTTGGGATGGTGTTCTCTTGCTTGTTCTTCCTCCAAACAAGGTGAGTGTAGTTCATACCAAAAAGCTCCCTGATTGTCCCTGATGTTGTTAGACAGCTCTTTGGTCTTGGGCATGGTGGAGAGTTTGGAGTGTGATTGATTGAGTGTGTGAACAGGCACCTTTTATATATGTAACAAGTTTAAACAGGTTCAATTACTACAGATAATGAGTGCAGAATAGAACAGATCTATGGGAACCAGAATACTTGCTGATTGGTTGGTGGTCAAATGCTCAATTCCTGCAATAAAATTAAAATTAATAATTTAAAAATCATACAATGTGATTTGCTGAATTTTTATTAGATTCTGTCTCTCACAGCTGAAGTGTTTCTACGAAAAAAAGTGTGAAAACTTGTAAAATTAGCAGTGTCTCAAATATTTATTTCCCCCACTGTATGCCTATGACCCTGCTTAGCCTGCTTGTTGCTCGATTTTTGCTTCCCTTATCAACCACCACCCACCATTGCTACATAGGCTATAGAATACACACACATGTTCTATTTTGCATATAGTGCACTACATAGGCTATAGGACACTGGCATCTGCTGTCGCACAGCAATTCTATTCTATGCTGTTCTATTGTCTTTATAGTCCTC
Organism: Parotocinclus spilosoma; assembly: GCA_033117975.1. NCBI lineage: Eukaryota > Metazoa > Chordata > Actinopteri > Siluriformes > Loricariidae > Parotocinclus > Parotocinclus spilosoma. The sequence continues at coordinate 3,676,231 of JAVSBV010000113.1, forward strand.
TACATGAACAACAGCAAACCAGGAGATGGATAACATTTGCTAATGGCTCAAGAAAATAGGGAATTCCCGGTGGGATCTAGTCACACCCTAACTCTAATGCATAAATAGCCATGTCTGGTGGTATTGTAACTAAGTTTAATTAACTGGCTGATATTTTAGAGTTGATTGGGTTGACTCTCTTGACTTGCTGTTGCTGAGCCCATTTTTTCATAAAATAATAAATTGAGTAGAAGCATATGATAAGGTGCACTTCCTTAGTCTATATGAAATGTATCCAACTCTCTGATGTCCCACCTGACTGATTAGTCTGATTTCCCACTATATTATATGAGATATTGTAATCCCATTTTCTGCTAACTGAATCACTGGTACACTATAAAATAACTCAATTAGATAGCATTGCAAATGGGTTCGTAGCAAATGGCTTCTTATTACTATAAATGTGTAACAACACCAGGCTTGTGGAAGCTGGTTATGTTGGTGCCATTGTGTGTGGGATGCCTTGTGATCTCAGTAAACTTTTTTAAATTGGATATGTTGCTGGGTTTATGGCTTTGCAGACAAGAGCTGTCTAGGAAGCCCAGGAGAGCTGTAAACCCAATGAGGGCCTCCCCCTCAATAGGTCTGCTCCGTGTTTTATGGAGGAGTCAAGTGGGATGTCAGCCATTTCACATGAATTGCTAAGCTGTAACAGATGAATAACTTTATAATATTAAAGTACATGAACATTGCTATGGCAGTTCAGCTAGGGATTATATTCGGTTAATTCATCACAACTTTAAATGTTTGATTTTTTAGTTCTGGCTTGGTATATAGGAGAGAGTTTTTGTCTGCCTTTCAGATTTTTTATGCATTGTCTCAGTGATTTTATGTAAACATGGTATACAAGCATGTGACATAAAAGGCAATGTCCTTTGCCCTCTCAGTCATTATATGGCATGCTGTAATGAGTCTTAATCAAAGCTAGGGCCGCTGGTGGTTTTCTGTTACAATTTGGCTCACACATAGCTAGCAGGTTGATTGTGCTATGGAACGACCCTCAGTGAGGTTAAGGAAGGCCTTGATTAGAGCAGGAAGTTCTTGGAGGGATCGGTGACTTGCCGATGTCACCTCATTTTAAATTGGTTTAATCTGAAATAGAGGACAACGATGCATTTAATTCTGCCAACAGTCATACATAGACACATACTTTAGTCTTGCAGCTGCTCATGCTCAGCCACAGACTTCTGTGTCCCATCAGGGTCGCCTTCTAAAACCACTGTTCCTTTGATATGCCCTCTGGACGCCAAACGAAAATTGGGTGGTTTAAACTTGAAAAAGGTTTGACTTCCTCCACCCCATGGACTCAATTACTTCTCCGTACTTGATTTGGTGCAATCATAAGTTGCATAGAAACTACTCAGACGTATGTCTGCATCATGGTAGCTGGCTTCTGAATGCACAATAACAGCAGAGAAAGCTCATACTACAGCCACCATGAAGGCTGTAACTGAGTCAAGAGGAGTACAGAACTGATGCTTGAATTTGTAGTTCAGGCTGGAGGGAAGCTTAGTTCACAGCAGACAGAGCTGTATCCAGAGGTCCAAAAGCCTCTAATCCTTATTGAATCACTCTATTTACCTGAAATAATCCATACTGCACCCTGAAGTCATTCATGCCAGGAAGCATACACCAAAGTAACTTTTTCTTCAGTTTTTTTTTATTTACTTTTCTGCTAAATCTCTGAGCTGACTGAAGATGGGTGGGCTCCAAGTTCTTTCGAAATGCTCTAGGTAAATCGGTCATGCCTTGGGAAAAAATGCAGACCTTTTTGCTACTTATTTGTAACAAGCTGTAAATTATGTTCATAAGTGTATGTGCCTGAATTATTGTAAGTAGTACCCTTTCGTTTGTGCCCCACTACTTGTATAGACTTTTTCACGTATTGTTAGTAAAATTGTCTATCTATGCATTTTTGTATTCTTGTAAACAGAAGTGTCAGGTCCATCAAACTATCCTCTTAAGTGCAACAGGTTTCCCATACACAGGGTCATAGCATGTTGTATTTTCTTTAGCGATTGAGAATCCCATAAATAAAAAATGTATAACATTAGAGATTCTGTGCTGATGGTAGCATTCCACTTATCTTTTCTGCTATTTTTGTATGCATGTACTGTTAGGGTTCCTACCTTCGCTCTGGAGAGTTTGGTTGTCCTCGCCGGTCGCCATTACAGAGCTATTGGTGAGGCGGTTTATATCCAATGTCCAATTTACGACCTGATTCCTAACAGCTTCTTCTCCTGCTATTTAGGTGTAGGTTTCAGCGCTGTTTGCTGCCAGGTCGTCTTTATTTGGTATGTGCGCCCGACCACCGGCATGTTCGCGCCCTTACATGCAACCTTTAGGGATAGTGGGTTACGCCCAGGGGCTTTTAGAGCCGATGGACGCATACGGGGGAAATCCCCGAGGTATTTAGTGTTTTAGGGGCACTTTGAGGGTCTCCCGTCCCGTACACGTGCTTCGCTCGCTTCGCTCTTAATCCTCTTTTAGTTCTTCTGTATTATTTCCCCACTATTATTATACGTTGTGGGATTCCGTCTATCTCGCATACTGTGGTAGCCTAGTGGTTAAGGAACTGGACTCTGGACCAGAAGGTCCAGGGTTTAAATCCCACCTCTGCCAAGCTGCCATGATTGGGTTCTTGAGCAAGACCCTTAACCTACAATTGCTTGGATTGTAAGACAATATCAGTTGTAAGTCGCTCTGGATAAGGGCGTCTGCTAAATGCTGGAAATGTAAATGCATACTTGGATCACCAACCACCACATCTCGAAACATGTACATGTTGTTTGCACAGTTTTCTTGTAAAAATACTTTTTATACTTACATTATAGTAGCATTAAAGATGGTATGGTATGAATGGTAATGTCCGATCAATGGTCATATCGGTATTTATGGTCTGTTTCACAGAATGTAATAATTTTTTCATTTGTTAACGTTTAACGTTTAAACGTTAACATCATTAAATGACGCATATCTGCATATTCCTTTAGTTCACCCACTGTGTGCTTAATGTAAATATACTGCTCTTTCCATTGCATGCTTCATTAACAGATTTTTAAAGTGGGCCTCAGCTTCACCTTGCAGGAAAGGACACTGTGGCTGACAGTTTGTGCTTGCATTTACTATGCTTTGTTCCCAATCAGTTATTGTCATTTACAGATATTTGATCTTAACCGCACTTTTTACTTGTCTTGTGGATCGTAAATGTCTTTCAAAGCCTTTAATACATGTTGAGCCGACATTTTTCTCCAGCTTCAACAGGGTGTAATAACAAGTAGTTTTGTACTTGTACCTGATGTGTAAATTTCCTCCAGCAGGGACAAGACTATATATTCAAATGCTGCAGGATTTATATTGCCTATACTAGAAAACACAGCATGTGGTCAGATACAGTAGATGAGAGACAGTCACAAACTGTTGCTGTGCTCAGCCTCCCCTCTTTGAGATATGACAAATCATGAATGCATAATGACATATGTGACTTACCCTGCTGGTGATCTACTGAATAGCTGTTGCACCACCTGAGCAACCATGGATGAAACAGTTCACTAAGGCATGCTGTACTTTTCTCTCTCTCTCTCTCTCGCTCTCTCTCTCTAATTGGTATGGAAACATTTAATTAAAGGGCTCAGACGTTTCCTGTAGTTCTTGACCAAGTTTACACACACTGCAGCAGGGATTTTGTCTAACATGACTGTCATTGGGTAACATTGAGTTTCAGCTCTCTTCATAGATTTTGTATAATGTTCAGATCTGGAGACTAGCTAGGCCATTCTAGAACCTTTAAATGCTTCTTACGGAGCCACTCCTTAGTTGCCCTGGCTGTGTGTTTTAAGTCATTGTCATTCTGAAAGCTCCAGTAACGTTCCATCTTCAATGCTCTTACCGAGGAAAGGAGGTTGTTGGCCAAAGTCTTGCAATACATGACCCCATCCATTATCCCTCCAATATGGGGCAGATGTCATGTGCCCTTTGCAGAAAGACACCCCCAAATTATGGTGTTTTCATTACCATGCTTCACGGTTGGGACGGTGTTCTTGGGGTTGTACTAATCCTTCCTTTTTTTAGATCATGTTTCTCATAGTTGAAGTGAGAAAGAGTGAAGCGTACAATAAAAATTACTGACCTCTCCATTCTTTGTAGATGGGAAAACGATACATTTCGCAAAATAGTGTAGATCTTCAGTTGGCTGAACAACATTAAACCACTGACAGGTGAAGTTAATAACGCTGACAGTGCAGTGTTCTGGGTAATGCTCTACTGGGAAACCTTGGGTCTCTTGTAAATGGTGCTTTGACAAGTACAAGTACTTTCCTTCATGGTAACAGTTTTTCCTAATGGTGGAGGCCTCATTCAGCAGGACAATATGCCCTTTCACACTTTAGTAATTGTTTAGGAATGTTTAAGGAAGATGAAAAAAAAAGTTTAAGGTGTTGACTTGGCCTCCAGATCTCAATCCAATCATGCATCTGTGTGGTGTGCCAGATGGAGCCCATGGAACTATATGACCAATTTTTAGGCAGATGGTTTAGTGTGCGGTTTAGGCTGTATGTGTTAATGTGTATATATTTAAGATATACAACATGTTTTAGCAGCTCTGGTGGCTTGGTTACAAGTGGCTCTAGTGTCTGGTAAAAATGGTCCTTGAAAGTCTGTGTTCAAGGCCCTGTTGGGGCTTTTAGTGGGCAGGTTGGGTGGTTTTTTTATGGAATGGTTTAATGTACTGACCCAGTGAATTCCTCTGCCTGTGCCCACTGAAATTCCTATGATAAGACCAGGTAAAACAATGTTCTGCTTTGCTAAACAGTGATTTGTTAAACTGTCAATACTCTTTTTGCCATATGCACATAAGATCCAAACGTATGTATCTTTGCAAGATTTAATCAATCAATGAACAGTTTAGACTAAATATAGTCATATGTAAAGCAGATTCAGCATTAAAGTGGTTTATTTAAAAGAATATTACTTGTAAGACACTGTTAAAACAGTTTCACTCATTTGTGGATTTACTTTACTGGCGCCTTGGTGGCAATGTCAGCTTTATTGGTGAAGAATTACCCAAAATAACAAAATTGAGGAAGTAAAAGAGAGAAAGAGTTTCACGCACTGGCCAGTAAGGTAGGCAACAGCAGCTGATTCTAAGGCTGAACTCATTTGTTGAGTGGATATTTGAACCTAAGCACTCTCTGAGAGACTTCAATTTCATTAAACCATTTACATTGTTCATCTGACTCATTAATCAAATTCCCTCTATGACAATCTAAAACAAACAGAAAATGGGTTGAAAATAAGCCAACAGAAAGCTTTCGATCAGGCAGCTTTTGTTAGTATGACAGAGGCTATTACAGTTCATTGCAGCCAAGCTCATCTTTGTAGGTATTTTGTCTGCTTGAGCAGGTTCAAATGTGTTTCTCTTATCTAAAAGTTGAGATAGAAAATGCATTGTTTAGTCACTGAAGATAAATTGCATCAACAGAAGGATTAGGAATTACATATAAATTTGTGGGTTGGGGTGAGGGGCACTATAACAGCTGATTGCCAAAATGGGGGTGTGATTGGATTCTGTGGTTTAGGTGAGCTCATGGGACAGAAAAAATGTGTATTTCTATTGTTAAAATATTTTTTATTACTGTTACTAACAACAAAAACAATATATACAACATATATTAACATTCACAGCATACTGTAATACTGGTAATACATCAAGTGTTGATGTCATAGCAAATAAAAAATCACATACATGACACAAAAACTGAACAGAGTAAATTGCCCATAAAAGCAGTATACACATGTGCACTGACCATCACACACCAGTCATGTAGCTGACATGTCACCCTGTGTCATAAATGAGTGTAGAAATGTGATTGCTTGCTTCAACTTTAGATGCTTTTTTAGAAAAATACCTTACAATCGTTCCAGAATAATCTTTGTGGCCAATGCGTACTCTTGATAAGCTTACATAGTTTAGGTGTAAATAAACAAACATTTACTACTTGATTACAAATAAAAGCAAGTAAAATATACTGTGTGTAAGGTGTTTTGAAGCAGTTTAAACGTGTTTATTTGTGTATTTTCTAGTCTTTAACAGAGAAGTACAGCATTTTTTTTGGTATCACATGCTTTATCACTTACAAAATTTGGTCTTTTCTGTCACTAAATCCCATGGTTAGTCAGTCCAAAATTATTTTAATCCCAGGGGCTAAATATTTTTATGTATAGGAGATATCAGATAATATGGAGACTATTAGGACAGAACTTCTGGTAAACTTTTTAAAAGATGCTTGTTTTTAAATCAAGAATTCTCTATGAACTATGCTTCAAGTGAAAACTTCCACTTTGCAAATATCAGGAAAAAAGCCTATGATGTCTGTGGCATAAGCTCCTTTACTTGCTGTTTATTTTGCACCCGGTTAGGGTTTTAGCACAAAGGAACCCGTAATCCTCACACCAGGCAATCTACACTGAGTTGTTGCTGACAGCTCTGCATTTTCTTTGTGCATGAAGAGTCATGCCTGGGAGAGATAGTCTCTTGTCAGGCCATTCCTGGCCCTTTAAACCTTGCTCTATTTCTCCCACACGGCTTTGTTGTTTTGTCTATAATCTTTTTATGCTTGTGGGCTCAAGGAAATCAACTGCCATTAACACTCTCAGAATGTTTACATGGGTTACAAATTAGAAATATAAATGATAATTTTTACATTTAAAATATCCAGGCAAACTCAGTGGCATTATACTTTAGTGCAACACACTAGACTTGAATTTATAGAGAACGGTCACTGACATCTCTATTTGCAGTGGTTTTGCAGGGAAGAATGAAAATGAGCCACCATGCATAATTTATTTACTGTTCTCTTCAGGAAACCCAAGGGTTTCAAATTTGTGCCAATTATTCAAACCCTACAATTGAATTACAGGGTCTAACAAATGAGCTGTTGTGGCTTGGTCTAACTTTGGCTTTCTGCTCACGTAATCTTTTCCTGATTCAATTTATGCACTTGTTTCTGTTTTTTGTTTTACCTAGCAGCTAGACAATAACTATCCCCATTAACCTTTGAAAGAAATAGATGCTAGTGATCTATTGCTTCAGTCATTTAATTAATGAGGGAGTTCCATTTGAAAAATTGCATGACATAACCAATGTATGGGCTGCACAATCAAAAATGTCATCCTGACCTAGCATCAAAAATTAGATATTGAAGAACCATCATGTGCCTTTAGGTGGAGTTTCTCCAGGGGAAAAGAGATATATTGGGACTCCCAGCAGAGATGGGAAGAGATGTGCAATAAATTTAAAGCTTACATAGACTTTAATCTATTCCCTGCTAGCAGATCTGAAACTACTCAAGTGTTTGTCAGTAGTTAGGTGTAAGTATTTTTTATCATGCAATGTTAGTGATAGAGATTTCAGAAGCTATTTATCCTACTAAGAGATTTGTAAATGCCTGAACAGGTTTAGTATACATTTCTGTAAAAGCTTTTTCAAATTCCTGGTATTTTCCAACCCCGAAATGCTAAATGTTATGCTCAAACAGATATTTTCATGTACCAGTTTGATCTGTAAATATAAATGTATAAATGTTTTGCAACATGGATTAAATGGCTGAATTCAGGTTGAATTGTAAAACCTATCATTGCTGCACCTATGTAAATTGTGGCTTCACTGTGGATTGGAGGATCAGAATACTTTTGGATTCTTGTTACCACACATTTGAGAGGAATGACATGAGATCTGCCTTACTCACACACACAGCTCATCAGAGGATTAGTATTCTCCATGTATTTAACAGATCTAAAAACAGATCTAAAGCCAAAACCATATGCAATTGAAATACATTAGTTTTAAATTGTTGATTGAAACAAAGAAGATTATAGATTAAAGCATTGTTCCAAAATAGTAGTGGTAGTAGATCAAAGTAGGTTGCAGAGGGGTTGTGGCATTGCTAGGCTGTTTGCTGTTGGCACCACGTTATGTTTCCATCTAAATACATTGTTCCCATTTCTTGAAGTGCATTTAATATTTTGTGTAGTCTTAGTACAATATTTTTAATAATAGTACAGATACACCGTATTAAGTCATACTTACAATACATACCTTATCAAATGTAATGCATTATAATGATTATTGTTGACATCATACCTACTGCATGATTATCTGATTTCACACCTCCACAAATGAGGTCTACTTTGTGTTATCCTTACTGAATTAGAGTCCAAACATTTGAGACTACCTGGTCAGAAGTTGAATGCTGCTGTACCTCAATAATACCACACTAATTTCACATCTCATGGTGAAATGCAAAAGCGTAATTTATGATACATGGTACTTAATGCATTTTGCATTAGTAATTTCTCTTTTTTTTTTAATTGTCTCTTTTGACTTCTCTGTATATTTTATATGGAACATACAGTTTATAAAAGGGAGCTGCTTGCATCTTCCAGTTTTTCTCATTTCAGCAGGAAATTGAATGGCTATGGCGCTCAGTCAGTCACAATTGCATGCCTGTTATAATGTCTGATTTTGTCGTCCATTACTTTTGCATGCAATATTGAAAGCAGATGAATAGCTCTGGCAAGAATGGAGAACAAGATATGATAAATGTATGAAAGTGAGGCAGGATATCATTGCCAGCCTCGCTCTTATCTTTTTAATTTTTTTTCATTCTCCGTGATGCAGTCCGCTCTGGCCTGATTGAATTTGGCTGTCTCCATCGGCTTCGGCCCGACTGACAGAAATGAAAAGGTCTGGATATTTAAACACATGGCTTTATTCTTTCTTCAGACTACTGTTCGTAGCAACAGTTGGGGGCCTGCACAAACACTTTACCACACAAAAGAACAGAAAGTGCCTGCCGTTTGGCATGCTCAAATCACAGGGTCTAGTGTGTGACAGTTATTCTTCTAGTGAGCAAGTTCCTCTGTCTGAAAGCCACTTCACCTTAATTAGGTGTTCAATTAAAGTGAGCTACATTTTATTTTACATTTCATTTCCTCTACTGCCCCAGTATCACCTTTACCAGCTTCTGGTGTTATTAACAAGAGTGACCTCTCTGGAAAGGGGCAAAAACATAATTTACTTAGCATTTCAATTACAGGTTATGCCATTCAGAGCTAGTTTAATTAATTTCAGCCAGTCTCCCTTGAAGGGAGGAACACCCACCGATTGTAAGTTTTTGACGTGCTGAGTGATGGTAAATCAGATCATTAGGGCGCTGTGGCATTTGTTAAGGTATGAGTAGGCTGCTAGTTACTGCTTCTATGAGCCCTCTGGTTCCTTAAAACAGTGTACATTTGCTTGTGTAAGGCTATCGGGAAGCCCTTCAATTAAATTCATTTAAATACTCTCTCTTCAGTCTTAACTAGATTGGCCCCTGCAATTCTTTTAATTCTGTGTTGGCAATGGTTGCAATACTGGCTGTGTCTGATTACGATCTTTGTGCTACTGAAGTAGGGTAAACCTCTTCCACCGTGAGCTCCCCAGAGGACGAATAGTCATTTAGAGGTGCAAATGGAGTATGTGTGTCTACATAGCACTCCACTAAGTTTTATTACCTGCCACTAAGTTCCTTCCGGCATCTGGAATAGTAAACATGCTGGTTTCATTCTTGCTGAAGCAGAGAGATTTCTGGCTCAGGTCCTTCATCCAGTGTAGATGTATAGTATTATCATGAAGTTCATGATTAATGTGTTTGGAATCATACAAGAAAAGACTACAGATGTTTAATCCTGCTTTTAGAGAGCATCAATCCACTCTTTCCCCACCCAGAAGTTTCCCAGCCCCCAACTGTGCAAGCACACACATAATTATGCATTGAATCTGTGTTGATTTAATCTAAGAGGTTGACACAGTTTAGTCATTAATCTTTAGATAAAGATTAAGTTGTTAAAAGCATTTCATAGCAAAATAGTTAAACAATTTTCCAGGTAAATTTGCGAAAAACTGATCCTTAATTTTCCCATTAGGTCCACAATGGCAGACCATTCACATTTTAGAGTCTGCATATTTGTTTACACCAGATGCCCATTTCTGATGCAACCCTATCCATTTATCCAATTTAAGGACCAGAATTATAAATATACTCCCAGTAGCTGGGGTAAACACACCACCCGATCTTCACGTTGCAAGCCTCATTTGAGATTAATCTCTGGCCCACTGACACAGCTAAAAACACTGAGCCACCAAGCTGCTTTGTAGTGTTAAAATAAAATTAAAAATTAAAAATGTCAACTAAGACAAAAACTAACTGAAATAAATAAAAAGCACAAGTAGTTTCTCTGAAAATAATATATGTAAAGGTTAAATATTTTAATGTTAATTGACAAAATTATGATGCCACAGTCTACTAATGGTCACTCTGATTATTAATTTTCATGTTTCTGTTTGCAATGTATCATTATCTATTATTTTATGGTTATAATTAAAGTTTGATTCTCAGAATATTTCATTTCTGAAATCTTAGGTTTAGTATGACCATGAACGGCAGTATCTATCAAATAAAAAAAAATTTTTTATATAAAATATTTTGTTTGTATTGCTGTTGGCACAAATAGATTTTAGATTGCTTTTTTTTACTCAGCTGAGGAGTATCTTATTTCTATAATATTCTCTGTGTTTTCTTTAACAATGATAATTTGGTCATATGTTTACCCTAGCCTTATCTTAAGCTATTTTTTTCCTATTCTGCTGTTGCATGTTATGCATTTTATGTTTATGTTACCTCTGTGAAGGTTAGATGCAAAAGATTGAATCAAGAGTAACTCTTTTAAGAAACTTTAAAACTACATTTAACCCTGAAACATGCACAAAATAAATATATTTTAATCAGGATATACTACACAAATCAAAAAGACTCCTAAAGACCTAAATAACAAACTGAATGGCAAATGGCAAAAGCAAACAAAGTATAAACTTTAAAAAGCATGACCACAGTTTCATACACATTTCATTGTTTGTGCCTATTTCTACCTATCTTTGTTTTCTCTGCTTTGTGTAATTATGTTTTGTTTTGGAAGCTGTTCTTTATATCTGTTTTTATGTTTAAGTAACACTCAGTTACTTGATGATCCACCTCTTTTACGTATTAAAGGTTTTGGCTGGCAGTAACTATTTTCTGAGGTTACTAGTATATACTCCTTTTGGTAGTACACTAGCATGCATTTGAAACAGCCTGATTGTTCAATCATGAGCTGATTAGAGATTTGGCAGTGGGTGTGTTTGTTTTGTTGAATTAGCGTTGTTTATAGTAAAGGGATATGTATGTCTCTCATTAAATAAACATCTACGAAGGCAATCATTTTTTAAGGAACATGTTTAGTAGCCAGTGACAGGTTGTCATGTCAGGCTGGGCCCATAATTATCATGTCAGTTCACTCTGGGGATACACTTGATTATGTTAACAGTGGACTGTTTTGCCTCGGGTTTTGCATTTCATCCAGGTCATCTGTGGTTCATTGTCATCATCAATAGACCCAGAACAGTCAGAGCCAACATAAATGACTTGTCCCACAATTATCCCAGGTTTTACTCAAGGGTTATGCTTTAGTCAGAAAGCCCAGTTTGGCGGCCTTTTTAGAGTTTTCTGGTGCTATATAATGATGTGTGTGCACACACTTAGGCACAAAAGCATACCTTTGGAGTGCCACTGTCTCCTCAATCAAGGTTGTTTCCTAGGATTTCAGTTGTGTGCCTTGTGCCATTAAGTGTATCTGAGTGGAGAATCGTGTTTTCACAGCACTCTGAATGGGATTCACAGGCGGATGGAAAAAGCTCTTTCTCTATTGCATACCCTCCCTCTGATCCTGATGCTCTCTTCTTCACTTTCTCTGGTTTTTTTCTGTTTTCTGGCACCACTGTGACGCAGCAATGGCTAGCAAATGTGGTGGTGAGATGGGAACCATGTTGTGTCGAAACAGTGCTTAGAAAACCTGCAGTGTGACTTGAGAGAAAGAGAATTAAACAGAGAGTTCTGATTGTGCTCTGCGACCCAGGACTCATTATCTGCCATGATTTGTGGGAGTGATTTGTTGCTACATTACACAAGCAAAAACAGAGAAATAAAAATGTCAGCAGGGCCATAGGTTGCCATAAAACTGCCCAAGACGAAAGCTGCCCAGTTTTCAGCCTGTGAGGTGAAAGGCAAACTGCTTAGCTATTTATTCTACCATCACCTGAAGTAGATTCTCAGAGAGAAATTTGTCTATATAAGAATATATAGCATATAGATTACACTGATCACCTTAGCCCAGCAGATGCTCGTTGGGCTAGGGCGTCGATCTATGACGCAAGTTATTGAGGTAATCCAATTAATTGGTTTTGCTGGCACAGCAGGTTTGTGAAGTCACAGATTGCCTGCATATCTGCAGTTTTGGAATGAAGTTAAGACTAATGGATGAACTTGTTCTATTTCTCTTTTGCAGGCTGAAATAAAGAAGCAGCAAAGCCAGTAGGCAGTGCAAAAATGAGGTTAGAGGTCTTGCTGCTGTATTTCACCCTGCTGCAGATGACTGGGGCTGTCTTCCCCGAGGATTCTGAGCCAATCACTATTTCACATAGCAACTGTGAGTAACTGTGAGCTGCTTAGAGAATGTCCACACTTCTTTGTTATTCAATCCTCCCTTCTTTTCTCTCATTTTTTCTCTGTCCATGCTTCATACTTATTTCCTCACATTCACATTAATTTCCCTCTCTTTTTCATTCCAACTCACATACATATTCCATCCCTTCCTTTCTTTTTTCTCTTTCTCTCATTGTTTGACATTCCCATTATTAGTATTATTATTATTATTATTATTATTATTATTATTATTATTATTACACAATTTTGGTTTTCGATTCAGTCAGGCTTACTCATTCATTCTCACTTGCAGTGGTGCTGGAAAATTTGCAAACTCTACATTCCTAAACATCATTAAAAACAACCAATTTAAACAAATAAGTGTAGATGTTATAAGAATTATCCAATATTACATTGATGTAAGTGACAAAAGTATGTTAACCTTTAAGATTAAAAGTTAATGTGAAGGTGGAATTTTAGTCAGGTTTTTACGGATGTGGGGGAATCACGTGTTTAAGGAACAGAGATCACAGTCTGCTCTTCACAACACATGTTTGTGGGAACGTGTCATGTCATGAACAAAGATTTCTCAGGACCAAGATTTCTGAGGAGAAAAAGTTGTTGATACTCATCAGGCTGGAAATATAGTTTAGATTTAAATATAGGTGTATATCAGGTATATGTTAAATTATGTGTACTGAGCAAAGCAGTTTGCACCTTCAACCAAATGTGTTGACCAATATTGTGCCATTAGACCCAGGTAAAAAAAAAAACACTGTGGCAGCCTTCACAGGCTTCAAGGGAAGCATTTGCTATACTTAGGGACTGGTCAAGTAAGAATTACCAGAGACAAAACTGGTGGAAATTAGGTAAAAATCCAAATCTTTTTCTACTATTTTATGCATTCATATACATTGGCCTGTGTTCAGAGCTTTGTACTGTATAACAAATTAAAATGGAAAAATACATCCCTACTCATGCTATACACAAAAGTTAGATTTTGTCTTCTAATTCACATTGTTTTTGTAGTTCTCAGACTTGTTTTGTACAGCATTTGGACTCAAGTTCCTTTTGTTCTTCACTTTTGCTTGTGCATCATTGTCCATCCCATGTTCTTCCTTCTCTTACACTCTTACCTTTTCTCTTATTCACATACAGTCTTTCTCTCTCCTAACACTTTTTGAGCTTGAAATATGATCCAATGCCCAGGGATGCAGACTAGAAAATGTTAAATATAAATGCTGTTTGAAATGGAGTCTCAGACATCAAAGGATAATCCTTTATTTTCACCAGTCAGCGCTCAAAGTCTTAAACTGAAGAGTAAATGCTACATGGCATATAGAGATACACAGTGCACTTTATTTCTTTTATTTTTCTTTCTGTTTCTCAATGTAGCAATCTCACCAGCAAAATGGTTTAATGATCTACCTCTGGTTATAAATGTTTGCCTTAATTTTCTCTTAATTTCCACTTCATTGCAGATACAAAACACTATCCAGTGTTTGTTGGGCACAGACCAGGAAGGAACAGTACACAACGGCACAAATTGGATATTCAACTGATCGTCATAATGAATCGGACACTTTATATAGCAGCAAGGTCAGTTTGCTTACTGTCTGCTTTGGACGATGGATTTTTGTGTTTGAGGCTCCAAGCCACAAGACCTTAGGAGTGCCCCAGTCTCACACAGCTATAGCGCCAGTTTGTCTTCACAAAAGACTGAAATACTTGTCAGTCATCTGAAGGAGTTCTGGAAAAATCACTAACGAAACATGTAAACAATGTTATGACCCTAACTGTTTAAGCAGACATGGCATTAGATGCTGTAGGGGACACAGATTTCTTCAATTATATTTATTTTCAATAACTTTATGCTTATTTTTTGCACATGTGCACCAGCCAAAATATATATTTTCACAAATTTCAAGCAGAAAATTCAGCTATAACCATTTCCTATTTGTGAATAAATCACTATAAGGCAGCACATAGCTTTTTGTACATAAATAATTATCTATAATATCATAATTGGCATAATAACATTATTAAACTGCTGTGTGATATCTGGACATATTGCAAATTCAACTATAGAATTGGAGATTTTTGGATAGAACAAGCACTTGTTCTTTTGGGGTTTTTATTTTTTTATTTTTTGGAAAATGGAGTGTAGAATCATGGACACAACATGCATACCAAATGGATTCTTTGGTCACAGTTCACTTCATGTTGGCTCACAGATGTCCGATGCTATTTGTGAATGGCTTTACATTATTTTGCTCTTCCTGAGTTTAAATGATTAACAGACTAGCCAGTTCAATAGTGTTTCACATAGCACAATGATAGAAAGGTGAAAAAAAACATTATTGGCCGTTTGAAAGCAACAGTTGATGCTGCAAATAGTACTTAATAAGAGGGTGAGAATATTTACCTACGAAGAGGTGAATTAGATTGTTTACTTTATATGTGGAAAAGCATTTATGAGTACAGAAAATCCTCCAAAAAATACAACAATGTCCAAAAATGCAGCAAAACCATCTGAGCTGTAACTTATCTATTAAAAGCAGCTTGTGAGTCACTGTGTTGTGAGAACTAGCTAGAACGTTAGGATTTTACTTTGATTTTAGCCTGTGCTTTTCATCCAGGCACAGCCGCATAAGACAAAGAGCAGATACTTGAAGGCAAGTGAACATTTAGCAATTCTAACACAGGTAATTTGCAACTTCTAATAATTGAATCTATTAAATGTTTATTTTTCAAAATTGCCACAAATATCTATCAATATTCCAAATCGAGCAAAAAAGCTGGAACCCTGAGCAAATTGAGAAGTAACTTAAAATCATTGTTCACATTTATCACTAACCTGTGTGCTGCTTGTCAGTTTTAAAATACATTCGGAAGTCTCTTTGGTGTGGAAAGGGAAATTAAATTATCTAATATCACACATATGGCAATGATCCAGTTTAGAAAATTATATATTATATTGTTGTAGAAGAAAAATGTTAGACCAGAAGAGCTGGGTGGAGATTATGTGAATTGTCAGATTAAATAATTCAAGTGTAGAATTTTATTCTTGCAGACGTGTGTACTCTTTGGCCATAGAAATGTTTTTGTTTCTGAGATTTTCATAACAAAGGTAGCGGTCTCATATATGTGGTGTGCAGTTCTATTTGTTTTTAAATCTGGACAGCTTGTAATGTCTTATAGTCTTAGATTTCACGTGCATTGCCAAATGTCATTGAAGCTTTTCTAATGACATGGCCTACACTTGCTCTATATCTGATTTTCTTCATTGACTCCATCACTTCAGATGCAGGATGCAACCAGTCATTAGCTGGCTCAAACTGTCCAAAATGACACATTGGCACATAATTACTAGTCTAATAAAACATTAGCTATGCTAATATTAACCAGTGTATTACGTAATCTAAGCCATCCATTATATGGCCATTGAAGGGGGTTGGTGGTATGAGGGTGCATTTGAAGGCTTTAGATAGGTGTGGGGCGAATACTAACTAAGACCCCCTTCGTCTGCTGTCTTATAGCGAGATTGTTTTACAAAAGGCCACCAGATGGACCACAGTGGCCCGCAGTCACCCCCCAAAAATCGTGTGTTATGAAAACGACATTCTTGAGCACAAAGCCCCTCTGTTCTGTTAGTGGGCGTCCAATTCCTCATCCACCTCTCTGCACTGCCTGATATCAGATCTTTCAGCAAGAATGGATGCAATTGCTCCATATCAAAGTTTAGTAGCCCCTTAGGCACAACAAATAAAAGAATGGGTCTGACACATGAAGCCAAATGTGAGGTTTGTTTGTTTGTGTGTGGTAAGCACCAGAGGCCTTTGTTTGCTTGGTTATCCCAGCACCCGCTCCGCATGAAAGACACTCTGCACTTGTTACACTCTCTGCTTTTGCAGCTGGTCGAAAGAGCCAAACTTTGAAAGTGTTTAAAAGTTCTCAGCCAGTTATAATAGGAAGTCTGGGGAGCTGGAGTCAGCACGAAGCCACGCTGTGGACTCACACCGACATGGTCACAGGTGCATCTGGTATTTAAGTCGTTTATGTTTGCACAGTGACCACTGCAGTACTGTGTCGGCAGGATGCTTACCCAACGCATCACTGATCACTGTCTTATCGCTTGCTTTCTAGCTGAATGAACAGAAAAGGCACTGTTAAGTGTGGGAGAATGCAGAAAGATTGGCTTTCAGGCAGAGATCAGAGGGAGACAATTTTACCTGCATCATTACCAAATGGCATACTATTGTTGATTTTTTTTGTGGTGTTAGATCAAAGAAAAACAATCTGTCTTTTATGTATTATAAGCCTTTTCTCTGTTGTATCTTAAAACTATTTGCAAGGTATACATATGGGGAGTAAATAACTGCCAGTTATTATAACAATGTGCTTTAAAATCTTGAACCAAGTGTTCAAAAAACACCAGCAAAACATCATAATATAGGAAATAAAATGTCATGAGTGTTTGTATGGACAGATTTTGGCTTTAACTTCACATACTGGAGAATCACTTACCCTCTCTTTTTTGGAACTTTTTTTTATTTTTCCTTTATTATACATCATGAAATAACAAGAGCACTAAACATTTGGCTAGTGTACCATTAATATGATAGTTACATTGCAAGAACGATTTCCATGATGAACTTTCTGACGTAATGGCATATATGATCAGTTAGTGATGTCAAAGTAGATCCTCTACTGCTGTAATTATTCAGTAGAATTCCATTAATAAACTGTGAGTCAACTGAGATGCTACCTTACCCTTGGTAATTGAAATTATTAGGACTGGAGCTCAATTACTCCTCAGAAGTAAGATATAGGATCACCTGGGGTTTATCTTTCTGTAATCTAGAAGTGCGCTAGTGATCTCACCTCATTTTAGCCAATAAGTTAAGCCTATCTGTATGCCTTTGAACAGGAATTGGAGCATTGTAGATGTGCTTTTATCAGTGTAAAAACAGCGATCAGAAATCAAATTAATTCTTCAAGTAGTGACATATAGGTAAATACCAGGAGCATGAGAGAAAAGATTGATAGTTGTAGTGTAGTGATAGTAGTGTCTGTCTGTCTCTATGTCTGATAGATAGATGGATAGATAGATAGATAAATAGATAGACAGACAGACAGACAGACATACAGACAGACAGACAGATAGATAGATAGATAGATAGATAGATAGGTTGATAGAATATTTAACTTTTTGAATAAAGTTGTCAACACAGTTCAGTAGGGGACTGAAGGCTGTTTAAAATTCTACACATGTATGATTAATTACCTGGTTCTGCCTGATACTTTGGATAACATAATTGGGGAGAGTTTTATCCAGCTGGAGAGTGCCAAGCCCCAGGAAACTTGTATAAGTGGATTCATTTCTGAAATGGCTTCTGTTCCAGACTTTATTAAATTTGCGTAATGAGAATGCAAGCCACTGTGCAGGTTGTTGGGTAATTAAACTGGACTCTGAAGATGTTGATAAGACACTCTGATTAAACACCCATTTGCAAGTAGTCTTGTCAAAATTACAACAGCATTTCCACAATCTCACCCATCTACAAAAACAAGACATACAGTATATTCAGCATGTTGGGATGTGAGTTTACCCTTACCACAAGCCTGATGAAATGTCTGTATAACAAGTTGCACCAGATAACTTTTGTGTTTTAATGAGTGTTGGTATCAGTTTCCTGTGGTTGAGCACTGAACGTAATTGACCTGAACAGCGCAGAATGGTTTGGCTCTCTCCCAATGAGCAACCCATCACCAGAACAAAGACAGTTTTGTGTCTGTGGAAGGACTTTGAAACCTTTGTCTATCACCTGAAATACTGTTCTTTATTGTGTAAGAACAGTTAGCAATCACGCATCACTAAGTCTAAATGAGTTATGCTTTCTTTCCAGGGATCACATTTATACAGTGGACTTTGAAATGGGCAGCACAGAAGAGATTTTTTTCAGCAAGGTGAGCACCCTATGTCTACTTGTCCTCTGGGATAGGATCCACCACTCCAATATAATTATCTGGCAATGAAGAAAACCAGGCAGGACACAGCCCTGCTCTGTGAGCCCTACTAAGCACATTATCGTATCAAGAGTAGTCACCAAGCCATGCGTCATCTATCTTAAAAGAGATACATTGGGAGCTAAAGATTTATGCACACGTAACTGCTCCCATTGCGACAAAGCTCTGTACCAAGTGCCAGAATGTTAAAAAAACAAGATTGATTCTGTCTAAGGTGGAATAGATATTTATTAATTGATTACATGATTTAACATTATTGTTTATTAATCAATTATCAGTTTGTAAGTGATGTTTACATAGCCCCCTAGTGTCACTGCAGATTTTATGTCAAGTTTACTAAGTGACAGACATAATCTAATCTAATGTGCTGTACAGTACCCACGTCTGTCTAAAGAATCTGCTTTATACAGCCTAAGCAGATCAGTACTGACTTATCATCAATTTCTGCTCTACAGAAACTAACATGGAAGTCCAGACAAGCTGATGTGGATACCTGTAGAATGAAAGGAAAGCACAAGGTACAATAGACTGTTTCTTTGTATTTTAGTAATGCCTTATACCTGGCTCCATTGTGATGTTTACATAACATAAGATGATGAAGAATTGCTTATTGTTACGACTGGTTTGTCCCACATGGCTGTATAGGACACAAGGTAATCAAGCCTTAACAGGGTGTCAGTCCATCACAGGGCATGCACACACACACACACACACACACACACACACACACACACTTGATACACTTTAGAGACTACAGTTGACCTAACATGTCTTTGGGATGCGGGAGGAAACCCGAGTGCTCTGAGTACTCAGTAGGAAACCACCTAGATATGATCTGAACATTTGAACTTAACACAGGATCCATTCAAGGATTCAAACCAGGGCCTCTGAGACTGTCAGACAAGAATGCTAACCTTGTGTCACCTTGTAAAATATCATAAGAATACAAAATGCTATTCTATCATGAATTCTTTTTATACATATGAGTCACTGATTTAAAATTTCCATCTCCTGTTTTTCTTTGCAGGATGAATGCCACAATTTCATCAAGGTGCTGCTCCAGCAGGATGATGACACCCTGTTTGTGTGTGGAACGAATGCATTCAACCCTTCTTGTCGAACATATAAGGTATCACTCTGTTCCACATGATTTCTGTCCAAAGATATGCTGAAGATCTGGTGTCCAAACATCTAAAAGCCTTTGACATGCTGTAGCACACAGCAAAAGAGTTGTTGGCAGTGATGGATTATTTCTACATGAGTAACTTGCAGGTGTGGGTCAGTGTTGATTCAGAGCAGACACCCAGCTGTGCATGGATGGATCAGTTTAGTTAATGCAACAGCTGGTCAGATGTAAATGCATTTTATTTTGACACATTTACTACAGAGCATTGTCTCTGAGTGGGCAACATGTAAGAGCTTGCACTTTCTTTGGCAATGCGTCTGGAATGTTATGGAAGGGAAACCCAGCAAGAGTAATGATCCCAATGTTGAGGGTCTGCTCATTTTTCAAAGGAGATGTTATCCGTGACATATCATCCTGCATGATTTTCCTTTTGTGGTACACATATTAGACACTAGTCACTAAGAACGATGCTTATTAAGATCTTTTCTATGCTGTTTTTGATGACATACTTAGAGTTTTGGTACCCCTGCCTTTCCTCCTATTGTTGAATGCCTATTGTCTGTAAGGCTTTCTCTGTGACCATTATGTTCTTATTTATTCATGCTAAGTACTTTGTGGAATTTCCAGACACATATGAAATTTACTTTATTTTTATATTGATTTGATAGTTTGGTATAACTGTTCTTTTAAATTAGTCATAGAAATATTAATCTGCTTGTGCTTTTCGTCCATTAGAAATGCCACATTGATCATTCAAAACATTAGAAGCACTTCCTTACTTTATGTCTGCTGACCATTTTATCAGCTCTACATACCATACTGATATACTTTGTATTTATACAATTACACATTGTAGACCATCTTTTGCTCTGCATACATTATTTGTCCTCATTCATATTTCAGGGTAACCGCACAGCCACGATAGGGAACGTACTATTTGGGTGGTGGATTGTTCTCAACACTAATGTGGTGGTGGCATGTTGGTCAGCAGGTCTGAATGGATCAGACACAGTAAGGATGCTGGAAAAACTGTGCCCACTATCTTTACACTGTAATATATATTGTTTCCCAACCTTGTAGAAACAGTAGCTCATCTGTTCATCTGTCACCCATACCAAAGCACCAAACACTGACACTTATGTATACAGAATGGAGTTGGTTACTCTCTCTTATGATTCTTGAGTGGCATCACAACTCTTGGAATTATCATGTGCTACATCTCACACTCCCATGCTGTTATCTGTTGTGGAATTGGCAACAAATGCATTAGCAGTAAAGTAAGGTGGAGTCCAGAAAATTTCTATTTTCAGGTAAATAGAAAAAAATAGAATATACAATGTGTTTTACTTTAACATCATTTAGCAGAGCAGTGCAGAGCAGTACCATAAGCACTGCACCACCCCAGTCCCATATTCTATTGATTCATGGGCATACTTTCCATTGAGACAGGTGCAAAGGCTATGTAATAACTAATACATCAAGTCAGTGTTATGGAAAAGAGGCCAAAGTGCTCTTGCCAAGTTCTGCAGAAGCTGCCCATAGTAGATTTCTCCCTTGGCCCAAGCAAATGCCTGGGCAGCAGAATCAAAATGTGTGTCCACCATGGCCACTTTTCCACCTTTTCATCCTCATGGTGTGACAGGTTTGAAAAGGGCCTCTATTTCGATGCCAAGCTTATCCGACATTAATCAGCACCTCACAGAGATAGAGTTGAGGAGGGACCCCACTGTGCAAATGTTCAGTTGAAATAACAACAGCTCTGCTTCGTGCACTCTCACAAACATGATTCTCACTCCCAGCGGCCCATCTGTAGCCCACTCAACACTTGTGTGCCCTGGGATCTCTCAGACACACCCAAGTCGAACAGCTCACAGATCTTTTGGTTTGGTCGCCTGATATACAGCTGGTTTGGATTAGATCACCTGCTTATGGGTGGGGATGTAGGGAATGGGGGAGACAGTTGATGTCCCTTTCACCATGTAAGTACTGATGAATGAAAAACCTCCCATAACCATTTCAAAGAGAGGCCCTCTGTAATCAGTTATGGAAGTCATAAGTATTTAAGTGAATGATGGGTCTTTCGGGTGTAATGTGATACATTTCTCATCGTCTGATTACTAGTGAATCAATCGTGACTATGTTTAGAATTCCTACCTTTGATGGAATTCATCAGTCTTAGTTCTTCTTATGAAGAAGATTGTCAAGATGCAGATGTCGCAAGGCAATTTCTTATTCCAAAATAAAAAAAAACAACAATAGTTTAGGGCAGTGGTTCCCAA
This sequence comes from Parotocinclus spilosoma, assembly GCA_033117975.1. Lineage (NCBI taxonomy): Eukaryota > Metazoa > Chordata > Actinopteri > Siluriformes > Loricariidae > Parotocinclus > Parotocinclus spilosoma. Next base: position 3,698,259 of record JAVSBV010000113.1, read on the forward strand.
AGTGGGGTGGGGTGAAGGGTGAGTCTTGGGGCACTACAGAAAACGTTTGGAAACTTCTGGCTTTGAGGTTTGAGAAACAGTCCAGACAAGTGTATAGGGCATAGCACAAGCTGCATCAATAGACGGTCCTCACATGGCTACAAGTTTTGGATTTCTATAGTCTATAGTATTTCTATGTTTACATTTGATTTAACATCTAGAAACATTCATTAGGTTTTGGGGATGGTGTCTGCAATTTCTTATCCTGAAGCAGAAATTCTAAATGTGCAGAGACTTTAGTATGACCTTTCACAGTGAGAAGATGATAGCTCTTTTCGCCAAGAAATAAATAGAATACGAATGACCTGTTTTGAAGCCAAAAGGCTGGCATAAGCAGTTACACTGGAGCTTGCAAAGAGCAAGAAACATTTTCCCATATAACGCTTTGAGTGAATGTTCTATACATCTGAATGCATGCCTATGCTATGTAGTTATGTTAGCAGATTGTTCTACTGTTCACATTTGTTTTGTTATATTATTTAAAGTGTGTTTAGAGTAAAACAGAGCAGCAGTACTTTCCGTAGCCACAATTGGACAAATGCAGGGCAACAGTAGAAAGGAAAAACTCTTTACTCTGATGAGAAAGAAACCAACTTGTAAGGACTAAGGTTCTGGACTCAACCTCTCTGGACTGTCTAAATGCATGCATGAAATTAAGTTACATGAAATTGCATACATTCCTGCATTTCAGGCTTAAAAAAACATTACATATGTTGGAACAACGACAAGTTAGGGCTAATACTAAGGTAACACATCTAAATAGTGATTTGATTTCAAACAGGTGATTAAAATAAATATTTTGTACAAAACAAGTATACATGAAAGGATGAGTAATTGTAGACCAAAAGTGGGTAGAGGATTTACAGTTTGCCAACAAATGCCTAGGAAAATTATTAAAATGTTTAGACACAATGTTCGTCAAAGAAACATTGGAAGGGGTTTTATGCATTTCAGTCCTAACTTTTTCTGATTTGGCTTGTTTTGCATTGTCATATGCAAGGGTCTCTTTGAACGCAGCATATGTTGTTTTAAAATGTCAATGTACTATTCTGCATTAGTGCTGCCATTACATAAGTTACATCACATCACACACAGGTCTTCAGTTTAGGTTTGTAATGTAATGTAATGTAAATGTTTGTGACTTCAGCTTTACGCAATTAAATTCCTTCAGACTCTTTGAATTGTTTGGAAATATTATGCACTGTAGAGAAAGAAATATGCAATAGAAATAACTCCATCCAATCTTTCTTTGATTAAAATTTTTTATAACAAGTCTGAAATGTAAAAGTGGATGTTTACTAACAAGTTAATTAAACATGACCAGACAAAACATTAAATATTTTGGGTTTATGCTGTATACAATTAAATAAAAGTTAATGCAAATGTAATGTGCACTTTGTATTTTTTAAGTTAGCATTTTTCGTGCCATCCCAACTTTTTCTGATTTGAGGTTGTAATTAGTACTCGAGCCGATGCACTCTGAACTAATTGAGGTTTCAAGAGAGTGATTCAACATTCAATGTACAATAACAAATGCATGAGCCAGTTTAAAGTCTCAGAGATTGTGTAGCTAACAGAAAGTGATTCTAGTAATGTTGCTAATGTGTGAATTAAAAAAAGAACTAAATCAAATATAACATAACAGTATTTTTTAACCTGTTTAGAAAATAATAAAAATGTAATGACCTATAGTGTCCAATACTGAACATAAATCTTTTACAATTACAGATTATAATAGGTTACACATGCATAGTCTGGGGAAATTGATCGTTCATTAAGTACCCTAATTAATGTTATTTTAGAACTTTGATGGGGCCTACATCCTAAGTGAATATTTTTATAAAGGCCATTTCTGTGAAGATAACCATGACAGCTGAGAGTAAACTACTTGCTAAAAATAACTTTTTAAAAGGTTTGATATTGGTCTATAAGTATGCAATAATAAGACACAATTTCATAAATATAAATGTTTGCAATGAGTAAACAACTGTATGAATATGAAGGTCTTGATAAATAATAAAGGTGTATTCATATTATTTACTGTTTTCAGAATATAACTGAACAAATCCACTATACCAAATCCCCTCTAAGAGTTAACATAAATACCACTGGTTTTGAAGCTTGCATGTTGCTATATGGGACTTTTGATGTTTTCTCTTTTCATAGATGGATACACTAGATGCCCTTGGAGAGGAGATTAGCGGAATGGCCCGTTGCCCTTATGATGCCAAGCATGCCAATGTTGCCTTGTTTGCTGGTGAGCCATTTAAACATGTTCTAACATGAACACCTGTCAACAGTCACTATTTTGCATATTTTACATGGTTATGTACATTATTTAGATGGCCTGTAAACAGCATGCAATTAATACCAAAACCCTGGGACAGTCATAAATACTAGGCACTCGTTCAGCAACAGTTGCAGTCTGTTTCGGAGGAGATCATGTTGCCTGACAGGCCTCATCTGCGGTCAGTTTGGAAACACATGAAACTATTGTGGTAGCAGCAAAAAAAGATGGAGTCCTCCCTAAAATATGGGATTAAATATAACTCCCAAGATGGAAAACCCACATGAGTCATCTCTTCATTAGTGGCTTGAGAGAACCGTCCAATATGAGGTCTGCCAGAGTGATTCATTCTCAGTTGTAGTCATAGTTACGCTAATTGTACTATTGCCATCTTATATTTTGTTTTCTAAAGAACAGCAAATGTTTGATTGTGACTCATTGACTTTTCCTGAAATGAATCTATGATGTTTCCTGTGCTTTTGTATGTGTGATTGCATTCATGTCATGTGTGTGTGTTATGATTGCTAGGTGTTTGTCACTGTGTTGTTTAGGTTGTGATATTGAGATTTCTTGGGACATTTTTGAGAATTCTTTATTTTTTTTTTGTGAGTTATCATGGTTGATGTTAAAAACAGTTTAATTGGTGCTTATGCCTTTATTTAGATATTTTATTTTAATTTTTTGCAGATGGAAGGCTGTACTCTGCTACAGTCACTGACTTTCTGGCCATCGATGCTGTCATATATCGCAGCTTAGGAGACAGTCCGACCCTGCGGACAGTCAAACATGATTCAAAATGGCTAAAAGGTGAGGAGTCAGAGTAGATGGTGAGTGCAGTTATATTTTTACTTTAGAAACCGCATAACATTTGTTTGGACTGATTAAGGGAACATTTACTTTTTATTATCAAGCTTGCTGATAAAATCACAACCTTGGACTAGAAGCAGTATTGTAACAGTTTAGTCTTATTCTGAAGTTAGTTGCTGAGTGTTATTAATTATCACTGCAGTGAGAAAGGAGTAGGGAAAAGCAATTTACTGTGTCCTCTCTTTTCTGCAGAGCCCTATTTTGTTCAGGCAGTGGATTATGGGAATTTCATTTACTTTTTCTTTCGGGAAATTGCCATGGAATATAACAGCATGGGAAAGGTAAGGACCGTTTTTGTGTTGTGAGTTTGATTTAAAAAAACAACAACAATAATAATAATAATAATAATAATAATAATAATAATAATAATAATAATAGTTATTATTATTATTATTATTATTATAAAAATAACAATTGTAATAAGGACTCTAAAGCATTTCAACACTTCTGGGCAACATTTCCTACTTCATCCTTACAATCTCAAAGCAAAGACATTAATAAGCAAACAGGAACAGGATGTTTAAGGGAGGTTGCAGGAAAGGTCAGCCAGTTTCAAAATAGGATAACACATTCAGGATGGTTGGAGCTAGGAATAACTCACATCTCCACAGACATTGTCTGGAATTCCAAAATATACCCCTATGGTCACTATACAGATTTGGAATAAAATGGTTGAACTATTAATTTATAACAATAATTTGATGTATTTTTGTTATTCATATGTTTGTAGCTATTTAAATTGGGTGTTTTGTACAGTGCTTTATTTCTGAGGTTTAATTGTAATGCGTGCACCTGCTGTGAACAAAGCTTTTAGCATTTACCGTAAGATTTAAAATATGTATTGTGATTATAATTAGTTCCAGGTTTGATGGCAATCTTGGGAAATGTACTAAAATGTTTTTTTCCGCTGGTCTATAAATATGAGGTAACACAGAAGCCAAACATCACATCTAAAATGCTGTGTCAGGTGAGACAGAAGTTATTTTAACAAGAAGCTGGTTGGCTCTTTCAGTAGAACAGGTAATCTAGAATGTCCAGTGTAAATGTGGGAGAAGTGGTTAAGGTACCGTTAAGGTACAGATCGATGGTGGATCTAAAGGTCCAGGGCTCAAATACCACCTCTGACTAGTTAACACTGTTTGGTCATTGAGCAAGGCCTATAACCCACAGTTGCTTGGATTCAATTGGATTGGATTGTAAGACTGTATTGCACTGTCTGTTAAATTTCTAATCTTCTAAATTACTAAATCGATAAAGTACTACCATCGGTTTTTGGTTAGAAGGGAAATACTTTCTTTGGGGTAATAAACTGCAGACCACTCACTTCCGTTAGTATGCCACTGTTGGGTCCCTCAGCCATCATGAGAATAATACCTGCCCAAATCCAAAGTGGCAACCAAGTTTGGTAGATTTACAATAATATTGATCTGACAGTTTCTCATGGTTTCTGCTTAGTCCTATAAATACTGAATGGCTCATAGTTGTGAGTTACTTTGAACAATTTTGTGGTGTAAACCTGAGGATATGATATGTCTCACCGTCTTATTTCCAGGTGGTTTTTCCGCGAGTGGCACGTGTGTGTAAGAATGACCGTGGTGGATCTCAACGTGTGCTGGAGAAACAGTGGACATCTTTCCTGAAGGCACGCCTTAACTGTTCCATCCCAGGAGACTCACACTTCTACTTTAACATCCTGCAGGCCGTCACTGATGTCATCCGCATCAATGGCCGTGATGTTGTCTTGGCCACTTTCTCAACACCTTTTAACAGGTTTGGAGATTCTAATTTTCTTGTTAAGAGACAGAATACTTGCAGTTTAATTTAGGTATAATGACTAGAGACTATACTCTATATAATTTACTCTAGGATAATTTCATTTTGCAAATTAGAATCTCAAAGTTAATGCACAGCATTGAGCTTGCATAATGCATGCTATAAACATATAAGGCATAACATTAAGCCCACTGACAGGTGAAGTGAATAACAATGACAGTGTGATGCTCTTGGCAATGTTCAGCTTGAAAATCGTGTATACAGTCATTCATGTGGGATTTATTTTGACATGTATCACCTACCTTATCACCAACCAAGACCGTTGCAGACCACTTTATGTACACCTTTTCTAGAAAACACCACTCATTAGTGGTTTGAAGAATGTTATGAAGAACTTGGTGTTGACCTGGTCTCCATATTTCCCCAGATCTCAACCCAGTCAAGCTTCTGTGACATGTGTTGTACAAACAAGCCTGATTCACTGCAGTTGTAACATAAAGGATTTGCTGCTATAATTTTTGATGCCAGATATAACAGGACACCCGTAGAAATTTTAGGAAGTTGTCAGGGTCAGTGCCTTGGTGGCACAAGCGGGACCTACTTTTGACAGTTTACATGTTATGGCAGTTTGTGATAGTGTGACTGAGCTTTTTAAATTTGTCTACATTATACATTTTCGTGATGGCTGCAGTTAGGGCCAAAACAGATTAGCTGGGAGATGAACTCCCAGTGACTTTATTTTCCATCTGTATAGTGTTCCAGACATATTATTAATTGTATCTAATGTATCTAATTAGCTAGTGACTATGTGTCAGTTCAAATACCTTGTATTTCTGGTTTATTACTCAGAGTTTAAGTTATAGAGGTTAATAAGAGTCTCATCTCTCTAGTGATCACAAGTCTGTCCTTGTATGCACCATATTTCCCAGAAACTGTCTCTCTAAAGAGGAGAAATGCGAGAAGGAGTGATTCAGACATTTGTTATGTACACAGTAGTGGCTATCCACATGCGAATTACTGAATGTCTCTTGGATCTTCTGTAGCATTCCAGGCTCGGCCGTGTGTGCCTATGACATGGCAGACATTGCCACTGCTTTCACTGGCCGTTTTAAAGAACAGAAGTCGCCAGAGTCGACTTGGACCCCTGTCCCTGAAGAGAAGGTACCCAGACCCAGGTATTTAGTTGCATTTCTTTTTCTGATGCATATTTTTTTTTTATTACCAAGAAGGCAGCAGAGATAAAAGGGCCTTACTTATTGCACTACACAATGGGCTGCACTTTTTACGAGTATAATTAGAATTGATATTTGGGATTCCATGACGTGGTACCAACTGCAGCTATAAATATTTACAACTGATTTAGGGACTATAATGTATGCTTTATAAATGAATTATGCAGACTTTGGATAAGCCTCTGTGACTAACATTGCTTCTAGGCCATGAGAGAGAGCAAAGAAGAGAAGTGCGTATCAGTAAATGAGGCATGAGCTAATTTTCCAGATGGCTAATTTCCCAAAAGCACTTGCCAGGCTGGTCAAACTTTGTCCTCTGTCCACCTAATTATCACACGAAGGAGCTATCTGCACTCCCCCTAAAAAAGCATTGTACAAGCGGGAAGGACATCTACAAACCGTTTCTAGTTTCCATATGGTTGATCACAGTGTCAAGCACAACAGGAGTATCACTGGTGCTGATTAGCATAAAATTATGTCTGTGGAAAACAAGGTTATGGGTTAATGAGTGCAATAGCTCTAGCTCTGTTGATATGCAATCTTTATTTTATCATTATATGCTGCATTTCTGCCACCAGACAAGGGACACAATGTCTTGCTTGTGTATTTCACTTAAAGCCTGTCTGAAGTAAAATTCAAGTCGTATGAATGGCAGTGCATTTAACCATGGAGAACTTTCATTTAATAATGTAAACATTTTACACTGAGAAGCACAAGTAAGATACTCTCTCTCATTTTCTCTTTTTCTGTAACTTTCCAGGCCAGGCTGCTGTGCTGGAACGTCATCAGCGGATAGGTATAGGGTGTCCAACGAATTCCCAGATGACACTCTGAACTTTATCAAAGTGCATCCATTGATGGATGAGGCTGTGTCCTCTATTGCAAACAGGCCATGGTTTCTGAAGACGATGGTTCGGTAAGTGCTCACATCATATCAACCTTAAACTATTAATCAGGTTTAGTGGTCAGTTTTTAGCACTGTTTCGGTAAATAAGGCAGCTCTCTGTGTATGGGATTTCTAAGTAACCTACATTTAGCAGTAGTAGCAGAACTGATAAAAGATTTGATTTACAGTGGGGGAAATAAGTATTTGATATACTGCTGATTTTGCATGTTTTCCCACCAACAAAGAATGGAGAGGTAATTTTTTATCATAGGTACACTTCAACTGTGAGAGACAGAATCTAAAAGAAAAATCCTGAAAATCAAATTGTATGACTGTTACATAATTAATTTGCATTTTATTGCATAAAATAAGTATTTGATACAGAAACCTTTGTTTGCAATTATAGAGGTCAGACGTTTCCTGTAGTTCTTGACCAAGTTTGCACACACTACAGCAGGGATTTTAGACCACCCTTCCATACAGATCTTCTCCAGATCTTTCAGGTTTCGGGGCTGTCGGTGGGCAACTATGAGTTTCAGCTCCCTCCAAAAATTTTCTATTGGGTTCAAGTTTGGAGGGTTGGCTAGGCCACTGCAGGACATTGATATGCTTCTTACGGAGCCACGCCTTAGTGGCCCTGCTGTGTGTTTCAGATTTTTGTCATGCTGGAAGCTCCAGCCACGACCCATCTTCAGTGCTCTTACTGAGGAAAGGAGGTTGTTGGAAAAATCTCGTGATACATGACCCCATCCATCCTACCTTTAAAATGGTGCAGTTAGCCTGTCCCCTTTGCTTAAAAGCACCCCCAAAGTATGATGTTCCACCCCCATGCTTTATGGTTGGAACATTGTTCTTGGGGTTGTTCTCATACTTTTTCTTTCACCAAACACAGCGAGTGGAGTTCATAACAAACAATCTCTATTTTGGTCTCATCTGACCACATGACCTTTACCCATGCCTCCTCTGGATCATCCAGATTGTTATTTCTTGAACTTCAATCAGGCCTGGACAATTGCTGGTGTAAGCAGGGGGACCTTGTGTGCACTGCAGGATTTAAATTATTCGCAGCATTATGTGTTACTAACAGTCATCTTTGAGACTGTGGTCCCAGTCTTCAGGTAATTTCCCAGGTCCCCCCGTGTAGTTCTGACCTTTCTGATAATCATCCTTAACCCATGAGGTGAGATCTTGAATTGAGCCCCAGACTGACAGTCATCTTGTGTTTCTTTCGTTTTCTAATAATTGTGCCAATAGTAGTTGCTTTCTCACCAAGCTGTTGCCTATTGTCCTCTAGCCCGTCCTAACCTTGTACAAGTCTACAGATTTGTCGCTGATGTCTTTAGACAGCTCGTTGGTCTTGGGTATGCTGGAGAGGTTGGAGTGTGATTGATTAATTAAGTGGACCTGTGGTATTTTTACAAGTAACAAGTTCAATTAGGTGCAATTAATACAGGTAATGAGTGCAGATTGATAAGGGCTTTTTAAATAAAAACTAACAGGTCTGTGAGAGCCAGAATTATTGCTGGAGGGGATCGTATACTTATTTTATGCAATAAAGTGCAAATTAATTATTTAAAAAATCATACAGTGTGATTTGGTGAATTTTCTTAGATTGTTTCTCACAGTTGAAGTGTACATACGATAAAATCTACAGACCTCTCCATTCTTTGTATGTGGGAAAAATCGGCAGTGTATCAAATAACTTATTTTCCCCACTGTATATAACACATGCAGGGTGCCAGCAGGTTTAGGTTAATGGTGGCCATGTGAAACATAGACACTAAGCACACATTTGATTTATTTCATGCCTGAATCAAGGATTTGTTGAGCTGAATATTTAGCTGTTGAAACTAAGCTAAACAACTTATTGAATACACCTGTATCTCAGATTTATCTCAACACTGAAGGGAAATCAACTGAAGTGCGGTGTTTTAGCACATGAGTACAGATTGTGTGAGTAAAATTTGTGCAGTAAAATATTAGAATGACTGAAAATAGCAGAATTCATAATAGATTTGATTTACAGTGGGGAAAATAAGTATTTGATATACTGCTAATTTTGCATGTTTTCCCTACCAACAAAAAATGGAGAGGTCTGTAATTTTATCATAGGTACACTTCAACTGTGAGAGACAGAATCTAAAAAGAAAAATCAC
>JAVSBV010000113.1:3707598-3721249 GCA_033117975.1 Parotocinclus spilosoma
GGGAAAATAAGTATTTGATATACTGCTAATTTTGCATGTTTTCCCTACCAACAAAGAATGGAGAGGTCTGTAATTTTTATCATAGGTACACTTCAACTGTGAGAGACAGAATCTAAAAAGAAAAATCACATTCTATGACTGTTACATAATTCATTTGCATTTTATTGCATAAAATAAGTATTTGATACAATAGAAAACAGAACTTAATATTTGGTACAGAAACCTTTGTTTGCAATTATAGAGGTCAGACGTTTCCTGTAGTTCTTGACCAAGTTTGCAAACACTGCAGCAGGGATTTTAGACCACTCCTCCATACAGATCTTCTCCAGATCTTTCAGGTTTCCTTAGTCACCCTGGCTGTGTGTTTCAGATTTTTGTCATGCTGGAAGGCACAGCCACGACCCAACTTAAATGCTCTTACTGAGGAAATGAGGTTTTTGGCCAAAATCTATTCTCCCTTTAAAAGGGTGCAGTCAGCCTGTCCCCTTTGCTTAAAAGCACCCCCAATGTATGATGGCTGAAAATACTATAACAGTCCTATGACAGTACTAATATCATAGATACCCTTTAAATTTGAAGATTTGCAGATAGGAAAGGAAATTAATGGATAATGTATTTGTCCTATCATTTTAATCTCACCAGTTCAATTAACTTGAAATAGTATTTGCATACTGATTTGAAAATTACACATACATTTGATTAACATAGAGATAAGCAGGATAATTGGAACAGCAGACTACAGACAATAGTGTAATTTCTTTAGCAAGCGCGAGAAGAAAATCACTAGACGATTCATTTTGTCTCTACTGTATGACACTTTTTTCTTTTCCCCTCTTATTTTGCCAGATATCGACTCACACGCATAGCTGTGGATAATGAAGCTGGGCCCTATCGCAACTACACCATTGTATTCTTAGGCTCAGAGAGGGGCATCATCCTAAAGTTTCTGGCCAAAATGAACAGTGGCTTGCTGAACGACAGCCTCTTTCTGGAGGAGCTAAGCATCTACAACCCAGAAAAGTGTGTATTCCATTACAAATCCCCCAAGAGTGGTGAGCAAATTAAAGAGAACACAGTGGAACTTTTGCAGCTGGCATACCACCACAAAACCCAGTCAAATCTATGCCAAATGATTAAAGAAGGCCGATTTGAAGTGGGGGTCGAATGTGTGTCTAGCTGAGGTGTCCCCAATTTCTAAAATGTGATGTGGTTTGGACTACGTCAATGTGGGAAATAAATACGAACATGAAAACTGGATTTAGTTGCTGGTGACTTTAAGCCAACATTCAGTTTTACCACTGGTTCAAAGATTTCTTTTAAGGTTACAGCATAGGTTGGCTTAACTAAGCTTCACTAACATTTGAAAAGAGAAAATTTGTTGTTACTGAATGCAAGGATTTCTTTACACAAAGCATAAATAAAAAACACAAAGCACAAAGCATCACACAAAGCATTAATTTTGGTAAATTCTGAGCCATGATGGGTTTGCATTAATGTGAATTACAGGGTTGTTTTTGGCTGGACGTACAATGCTTGAGCAATTGCCCCTAAGAACTTACCAAATAGTATGTACTAATAATATTATTAATGGTACTTTAATTTGACATAGTATTTATGGAAATATGTGTTTTGTGACACAGCATTTTGTGTCATAGGTTTTTAAACGTAAACTGGCTTAATCCCACTGACCTTTAAAAAATTCCCTCAGACTGTTATTTTTCGTGATAGAGTAAAGTTGGCAACAAGGTTAAGTAGGCTGTTACTGTGAGGTATGTCTCATGACAAAGTGTGCATTTGGGAGAGCAAGTAAAGTTGACCCCAAAACAAAGTTGACTCAAAGTGTGGTATCATGCATTCTCTGAGCAGGAGCCATATGGCTTGGGGCTAGCATACGTACTTAAAAGAGAATGATCAAGAGCAAGGACACCTGTAGTTTTATATTACATAAGGTGGATGGCTGGAAGTTTAAAATATGAATAATATAGAATGAACTGACTTTTCTCCATGTGTGTATCCATGAATTATAGTGACTCTCTAATCACATAAGCATATGTAATCACATAACTCATCTGCATGAGTATCAAACAACAACACAGTTAATTGCTGTTGAATTGGAACAATTTAGAGTGCTTATACACTGATGTTGTTGCAGGCTATGGTCTATGAGAACTGAAGCACTGGCTTTTTGATTCATTTTAGATGCAGTATTGATGGTGTGGATGACAAGCGCATCATCAGCATGCAGATTGACAGCAAGAGTCACTCACTGTTTGTGGCGTTCACGTCCTGTGTGGTTAAGGTGCCACTGTCACGCTGTGAGCGACATGGGAAGTGCAAAAAGTGAGTCTAGATTGAGACACGTGATAAGGTTATCTCAGCCTCCTCTTCATGTTATTAGTACAGTTATGAAACCTGAACTCTATAAGCAAAACCCGAAGAGAATGTCAGTGAGCTGGCTAACCCTGATTAAAGATGATCTGATAGACCAGGTGTGTGTTATCTCCTCACAGGTCCTGTATCGCCTCCAGAGATCCATACTGTGGCTGGGTGTCAGAAGGCACCTGCAGGGAAGTCACCAGCACAAAGTATGCTAATCTAGAGCATTTAATCAACACCTGAGTTCACCCACTGATCTTGTGATCTGTTCATTCTTTCCTATTTCTTTATTTTGTAAAAGGAGACACATAAGGCCAGTCACACAATTCAGTACAATGAAACCGATTTATATCGTGTTTTAGAAAAGAACCACAGGCTTCTTCCTCTCTTTTTGGCCATTTAAAGGTTTTTGTGTTTTTATAACTGTACACACTGTGAATTTGGGAAGTCTTCAAAGAGAGAAAAATCAATGAGTAGAAACCCTGCTGATTAAGAAACTATGGTGAGGCAGGATTGGGGTGAACACTCGTTCACTCTGAAGAGGTTTCTATTTTTTCCTTCCACACATGCTGCTTTATCTAATTCTGCTTTCCATTGAAAATGTTCCCTTTTTTGGAGGGTTTACTTGACAAGACTGAAGAAACAGCAAATATATATTGATCCCTTTGGTGAAATAAGACACAATAATTAATAGTTGTATTTACCATGCATGGTGGTTTGCTTGCTGAACCATAATATAGAATTTTTGAGGTCAGAAAGAATGAGTTGTGCAAATTACATTCACAGGAATTTGCCATGCTTAGATTTTCCTATGTGATGTTATTCTTTTGCTTCTGATTTTATTTCCAAATCATTGTGTTCTCTGATAAAGAGTCTGGAGAGGCATTAAGAGGTCAGATGACCTCTTATTGGCTGAATGGAGCTGTTAAATTACACATTATGGGCAATAAGGATTACACAATATGATCTGTTGACTTTGTAGTGAGCTATTTAAAGGCATTTGACTTGGCAATGTTTAATAAAAATCTTAGATACAAAATGGTCCCTAGAGAAAAAGCACTAAGAATTGTAGTGAATTGCAGTGTATACTCTGTCACTGCAGAATACAACGACTTTGAAAGCTAGATTTGGAAGCGGGTTTGAGCTTAGACAAGAACCGAATCTGCACTTGTTTTGTCACTGCAAAGTGTACAAAGAAAATATTTTCTGCTAAAGCCGTTTGCAAATGGAAAGGTGAAGATGAACGGAACTGATGGCAGGACTAACAGGTTCAACCTGACACAGGACAATACAGTTGTGTATGCCAAGAGAATGCTCACTTTCTCAGCACAATATCCATCTTTCCTTTATGTGAATGCTTCAGGGTTTCTAGGGAATAAATGTTATAAAATTTCTCAAGAATTATGTTCCAAATGAACAAAAGAAATGATAATGAGTAAGTTCTTACAATATCCTGAGTTATGTACATAATAGTACTAAAGAACCATTGAGTATGTTTATTACAGAATTCAAAGGAAGATTAATGTTTTAATAGGTATCTTATTGACTCCTAAGAGTTGTACATTATTACAGGTCTTTATTTGTTACATGCATTTCCTGTAGAATTTATTAGTCAATATGACAGGATTTGTGATATCATTTGACCATTTTACAGCTCACCCAAGAGAAGCAGTAAAATACCTGAAATTATTCCAGACTTTTATATTGACTTCCCTTATTTAGTCTTGGAGTGCACCATATACCATTGTTTTAGGACCTACCACCTAGCCTAACCTGACCACCTAGGGTTAAAGTCATTAGGTCTCAGTGGAAAGTGGAGACTTCACACTGGGTTTTGAATTCTGCTTGTCCTCAAACGGGTCATTTCAAGTCAACAGGGCTGCACCAGCTCACCATCGTGTGTCTTGTCTCTGTTGATTATGCAGATGGCCATTCGAGCAGGACGTAGAGCAGGGCAACACAGATGGACTGGGAGACTGCCAAAGTAAGCAAAGGCCTCTTCCCTCTCTCACTGCCTCTCCCTATCTGTCTCTCCATTCTCCTTTTCTCCCTCCTGTTTATCTGGGCTCAGCTTTGACCCTTTCCTTCAGCTGCCTCAACACACTAGACACAAAAACGCAGTTTAGCAACACACACACACACACACACACACACACACACACACACACACACACACACACACACACACACACACACACACACACACCTCTCTGACAGAAGCTTTCATTGTGACCTATTCACTATGCCACAATAAGCCCCACAGAAGACTGCTTTTAGTCAACTGCATTCATTATTACATCATGTTGTCTGTTGTGAATAGTGAACAGATCTATCCTTCTTACTTTGGTGTAATCATTAACTGTACCGTCTAACCAGATGTTTGGCAACTACAAATATATATTGATTCATCATGCCTTTTTTACATACCTTTTCAAATACCTTTTTACTCAAGATACACAAGTGATACTTCATAGCATTGCTAATTTGCTGAATTAAACTGCAGTAAATTAATACATTTATTAATATCTTTTTTTCAGACTCCTATGTGGCTCTAAACGGTAAGTGGCATAAGTTAGAGGCAGCATGCACAAAGCTAATTAATTCTTTCTTACATTGATTGGTCTGAACTTCAGATTGTTCCCAGTTAATTATGGTTTATAAAACAAAGTGTCCTTGATGCCTTTATTCCTTTACACACAATTAGAAAAGTTTTTAAATACCATAAACTTGTTTCTGTACCATATTGATGACTTTGGCACCTCCCTCATACATCTCCTCCTTTCTGTTCTCCATAATCCTTCACTGGTCCCATTGATATGCCCTGACCTTAGATTTCCTAATTGGATGGATCTAGCTGCCTAATAGAAGGCGGCTTTGTAAGTTAGAGATGTAGCGAAATGCAAATGTTGGAAGCTGTTTACAGAGGCTGAACAGCAGTGTGTTCTCCAAAGCAAAATTATTCATGAAATACAATCCAGCAAAAGCAGGGTGCACACACAAAAACATGCACTAACCCACCCACCCACACACACACACATACTTATAAACCCACAAGCTCACATGTACACACATCTCACCCAGACTGCTTGATATTGTATGATTGATAGAGTCTCCACTTGCACAAAAGGCAATGCTAAACATTTAATTGGTGGGTGATGGTCAAAATGTCTGCATTTTCAGCCTTCATATCAAATGACTAATCACCCTGTTTGGAAAAAAAGTTCATTATCATTTACATTTATGTATACTCCTAAAATAGGAATTTGTAAATCTCCCCTTTGCTTTCTCCCTTCTTTCCTGTGGTTTTCTTGTTATTGACGTCACACTGCACCAGATTTGGACAAATGCAGAATTAACATGTGTAAGCAGTGTATTAAGTCAGTTTATTCTGCTCTCTTTGTCCATAATGAGTTCACATTTCTTGGATGAAGTATTTGAAATATAATGAAACTTCCTGTTTGAAGGCTGATAAATATGACACTTGATGACTTGGGAAGACTATAATCACAGCTGTGTTATAAATGTAGTTTAAGAGCATAATTTCTCTATCTCTTTTTAGCTCCATTTCCCCCACACTAAATAATCAATGCTGATTTGCTGCTTGAAAAGATGGTCTCTTCTCTACGAGGCCTATTTTTCATTCTGTTGATCCAGTAAAAATGTTATGCAAGGTGCCATTTTAGAGATATTTTCCAAAGACCCCAATTCTTCTGTGTGTGTCATCTGGCTCTGTCGCACTTCCCCCGGCCACGGAAAATGAATTATAAAATAGCTCTGTCACACTAATCACTCAGCCCCCGGCACATTCTTAAATAAATCATTTTAACGAGCACTACTGGGAGACTATGAGGCTGACGCATGTGACAAATTGATGGCAAATAAATGCAGAATCAAAACGCTTCATGAACACTGTGTTTGCTGGTTAAGTAAGATACAAGGTGATTACTGTATGGAGTGCAAGCTGATGAACTGAGAGTTCTGAGAAAGCTGCAAATACGTCTAATAGATATACGGAATGAAAAAGTCTTAAGTCACCATTACATTAGCTGTTTTAGCAATGATATAGTGACCATATATGACATATTTTGACGATATTTCAAACTTGGATTTGTTATTTCATAACACTCTTTTCACCAATCTTCATTGTAAACATTCTCTTTTATTTCTTAGCCTTTTCACCTTGTTAACCTTCTAAGTGGTTTCTTGTCTGCTTTCTTCCAAAAAAGACCAGTACTGATCAAACTTCTTTGGACTGTAAGGGTATTTCAAGGGTCAACTTGGGATCTCGATAAAGCTGTTGTTCTGTCATTGCTCAAGAGTAATGGGAGACCACATTAAATACTTGCCTATAAAAGCCTTTATTTCAGATTTTCTTTTTTAAGTTTTTAATACAGCATACACATTTCCTAATTGTGTTCTTATAAAGAGACTGATAATTAATTATATATGGTAATGATACTATTGCTAAAACACATAATATATCTAATATAACGGTGGCCTAAGACTAATGCACCTTGCAATATACATTGTATTTATCTTAGTGAAAGAAGAAATTAAAGGAAGTGCATTTCTTTAAGCATGCGTTTAGTGTGTCAAAGCTGTTATGAGATAAAATGAGATAAATGAAAGCAGTTATTATTCAGCTCAAAGAGATTACAGACATATTTGAAACTTTGGTAAATACAAGTTAAAATAATCTTTTTTTCTGAAATGGCTTTATAGCAATAATTGATTTGGAAAAGGATTTTTTCCTCTTTTCTGATGTTTATGAGTCCAGCACAATAAGATTGTTTACCTTTTGTAACACACTCATTAAACTTGATAATTACCTGATGGATTATGTTAATGAACTAATATGGTTATTGATTTACATGTTAACCCACATCTTCCCAATGTGGGGGTGTAAAATACACCTGTGTCTTTCTGGTTAGATATATTACCACTCTGATTATTTTGGCTTTAATTAAGTATTGACCTAATACTAGACTTATGCATTTTCAAATGTGTGGCTAATTATTTATAGCCATTACCCTGTAAAGATCAACTTATTTTTTTCTTTCATCTACCCTTCTACTCTGTGTTGATGAATGGTTAAAAGAATTTGTCCTTTGTGTCCCCTTATATTTATAGTCTTGTGATTAAGTCAGGGATGGCCACTTAAGAGTTCCTTAATGCTACCAATGCATTTTATTTTAACAATATCTACCCATTTTTACCCATCACTACAAAACTGAGTTCAGCTAGGTTTACACCTTTTTTAATTCACTGTAAGGCTAATCTACTAATTCAGAAACTCTACCTAAAGTAAAACTATTGATTGTTCTCAATAAGTATATTTTATTTTAATAATTATGATAATTAATGATGATGCAAAAATGAGATGAAGATGAAAATGAGAAGGCCAAACAATAAATACTCAACACCTGAACATAAGTCTGAATATGATGTTTCTCACAACGTCTGGAGAATCCCCTCTACAGGGCAGGTTTACTTCCTAAACTTTAGAATATGACTTCACTACCATTTAGACAGAACAACATTTGTGAGATAATGTGATAAGGCCTGACTTTCACTCACAATTCAGCTTAGATGTGTTTAATGGAGTTGAGTTGCAACAGTCAAGTTTTAAAATAGCTGAAAGTCCATAATTAAAAGATACATACTTTTAAAAAGTATTAAAGTTGGGTTTTGGCTTTGTTGTTCATAGGTTTGTTGTTCACATGCAAACATGGGCAGCATTATTTTAGAGATATGAAAGCAGATGGGGTTTATTTTATTCCAGATAAATTTGTATTAATCTGTATTGTGCTTTAACAGGCTACTCAACCTCTTCTCTCAGCACCGTGCAGCCCAAGGACCCCTTTGTGCCCACTGATAAGAGGGATCCTTATATTGCAGTGCCCTCTCTAAACCAGCATGAATCCAATGGTAAGCCTTGGAATGGAGGAGTTCATTTTTGTCCTGTGGGGGAAGAGATTTACAGTTTAATGCTGCTTCCAGTTGACCATTGCACGAAGCAAGAGATGCAGTCATAAACATAACAAATTACTATGCCCCAGGAAGAGAGATTTATTAAACAATAGCCTTAATAGCCCAAGATTCAATATCAAGGGTTATTTCTGATTAAATAGGAACAGTGTACAGTTTATCTGACCATGCTATTAATGATTTTTTATTTTGTCTTGTTCAAATGACATTGAACACAGTGATATGTGTTTGCAGACTTTAGTCTTTATCAGCCATTTATGGTTACAGTCTCATCCACGAGTATTGTGAAGATAAGTAAAAGCAGTCATGAGGTGGATTAGCTTAATGTCAGCCTGAAAATAAGAAAATCCTACTTTTAATTGAAAGAGCTAATTATTTTCAACAAAACTGCATGTGCCACAATTGGTGGCATATTTAGAAGTTTTAAGAAACAAGAATAAACTAATGCACTTTTTCATTTATATTTGCATTTCCCAATCTTATAAGATGATGTAATAAAAAACTTAATGTGGAGTCGTGCACGGCACTCTGAAGCGAAATTAATTTATGTAAATATATTTAAATTAAGGTTTTTCCTAATTTATTAGGCCAATTCAACAAATTTCCATTACTCTTTTACCCATCTTTAGAAGGTTCCCAATAATAATAATCCCAAATAATTGTGGAGGGGACTGAAATTGGTTATTTTATATATATATATATATATATATATTGGTTAATCTATATGGGTAATGTTCACCTGGTCTGTTTTATTCCGCAAGGATATTCGTACTAGACAAAGCATGGGAAATAGTTTTAATAAATGATCTTAAGAAATTGTGCTTAATTTGTGTTGGTTATTAATAATGTCCATAACTACTGTATTGCTTCCCTCTTGAGGCATTACCACTTAAAATCACTTAAAATCACCATTTGAACCAATTTAGAAATCTCGGTCATGGACTGGTAGAGATGTGGCGCATATGACCCAACACTTATATGACCGAGAGTTTTGCACAAGGTGTAAAATGATACAGCATTTATAAACTCTAATATTCTTTTAATAATGCAGTGTACTGTGGTATACTGTCTGCACTTTTATTTACTTCTTATGTCAAAAAGCACAAAAAGCACAAAAAAGCACAAAATCTCTGTTTGCACAGACTTGTAGATGGCTATATATAGAGATTGGCAGTGGATCTACAGGATCATTGTGAATGAACTTTAAAATCCATCTTTTGCAGTGATAGGCATTGAATAACTGGAAATAGAAGCAAACTTAACCAGAAAGTGCACTATAACACAATTATTGTAATATCAAGGAAACGAAACGATTGAGGCTTTCATTGGATGCACTTCTGTACCCTATGGAATGATGTAGATCTTATCTAGATTTCTCCCAATTTAGTAGTTAATTAATTGAGAAATGATTGAGTGAGATCTATGACATGCTATGGTGGCTACCACTAAAAACCCTAATTATTTTCTGTAGTAGGAGTCATAGTTTGCCAAAACTCTCAAATAAATGTTTTGAAGTGAAATATACGGTATATTTTTGTTGTTTTTATGTTGGAATTTTTCTTGCTGCTTAAAGGCTTTTCATTTCTTTGAATGGTCACTGGAAGCAGTACACCTGTTGAACTTACACAATGGTGGCAGAGAAAAGGCTTGCTTATTTGGCATCACTGTAGTTTTGCTGGTTCCAATGCCAATACCCAGTGGGGTCATCCAGAAACACTGTGGCACTGTGGCATAGGCAAGAGGTTCACATCTAACTGCTTCTTTTTGCTATTTTTCTTTCACTGCTACCTAGTATTATTGTTGTTATTATTTTTTATTGTTATTACTATTGGTGTTATTGTTATTATTCAGCTTTTTCTTGTCAGTTGCAATCAGCATTACATATAATCATCAAAGCAAGTGATAATGTTCACTGGTTGACAAGTGCTCAATTTTTTTTTATTCTGGCTATTGCATGTATTTCATTTTTGAAACCACATTTAAAATAAGGGCTATCCTCACTCTAATGTTATTTCAGCTATCACTTTCATAAATATCCATGCTACCTTCCTGCAGATGTCTACCTGTGCTGAGCTTTGTAATCTATTTCAAAGTGACCAATGTACTCTGAAAACAAAATTAAGGTTGTCTGTACTATAAGATCATATTTGAAAAATATCATGAGAATGGAACAGAATGGACTGTATGCAAACGTAGACGTGGATTTTTCCATTATGGTTGCATTAGGAGTTCATTTGTGCATTTTCATATGGTAATGTTACAGTGGCACTATGGCACATTAGGATAACACAGGCAAGATCTGAATTTGATGAATATTCAAAAAGGAATATTTATGAGTTCACCCCAGTTCTACCATGCCAGTGCTGGTGGCAAAACATTTTCACAGTACATTTGATCACTGTGTGTCTGGTTTCATCTATTTGTCCATGTATGTGTGTGAAATCTCACTGCTCCTGCTGTCCCTAAAGTACACGTGCATACACCCAGCCCTCCCCACCCAATCTGTATGTCTGCCAGCTGCTGCCATTGTAAGTAGTCTTCCTTCCACAGGACCTTTCATCTCCTCAGATACAACATTCCAAGGCTGGATCTTAATGTAGCCACCAATTACTAACCCTTAATCCACTGTACAGCACATCCTCTTTTTCCCAAAATGAGCTGTATGTCTTATACTCATACCTGTGGCATAGTTTCTGTTACCTCTCCCTATTTTCTCTTTTTCCCTGCCTCTGCTTTTCTCCTCCCAGCCAACCTGTGGTTGTCTCTAAAATTTATAGGTCAATTACAAAGGCAATATAGACCTGGAGCTTGAATGAAGCCTCTCTGGACTTTTCTTGGCCTGCATTCCATGTAGCATAATCACTGTTATATCTGCCCACTATATGTACATCAATGACCAAGACTAGTACTTACAGTCAGATGAGGCTCAACGGCCTTGAATTAAAGGCTGACACGTTATATCTCAGTGGAGGTCACATGTGCAGCCTGCAAATGCCTTCCTCCTTGTAGTTAATGACATGACTCGATAAGCACCACCCTCTGCACTGCTGTGTTTTGTGGTTTAAAACCCCTCTGTTCCCCCCAGAGACTGGAATACTGCAAGTGTGTACATTCGGTAATTGTGTTTCACTGGGCTTGCATGGTTTCAAATGTTATATCTGCACAGTGAGCTTTCATTATGGAATGCTTAAAATTTTATTACTCATTGCTTTATGGCTAGGTCCTCCATCACCTTGTCAGTTATGGAGAGATATGAGTGTAGACTAATTTACTGTTATTAGCTACTTGTGTCTTAATGGCAGTCAACTTAGTGTCTGTAACCTGTAGCATAATTCAAATCTACGTTTATTCATTAGTAGAACCAGGCATAAGATATAATCCACTTTGGTTATTAAGTCTTTCACCTTTTTAAACTAGCAAATGGTGCTTTTTATATTTAACTTATCGTTTCTTAAGTCAATTAAATCAATTTAAGAGTACAATCTTTTAAAGGGATTTCATGTCTGTACAATATAATATATGCCATAAGGACAGTAACATATTTTGTATAATGCGTCATATATATGAACCTCATATTTAAGGGCTAGTTTATACACATCAGAGAAATGATACTTAATAAAATGTTATGATCATAATCTGTAACTCCAGATGTTTTTATGCAGATAACACAAAATATAAATGGCAGCTTGACATTTACAACACGGGGATTGTGCCCTATAAACAAGGAGATGTAAACATCAGGATAGTGAATAAAAGATCAATTTCTGTAATATACTGCTGACAAAAAAGAAATATCCTTTATTTTTTGTAAGCAGTGTATATGCCAGGCTTAACCTTAACCCACATATATGCTGAAAATGCATTTCAAGGTCGCAGTATGAAAGGCTTTTCAAACTGCTCCGTAGATTAAGCTTACACATAAGAATGTAGAATTTTTGTCCCTAACAACACTCACGCAATTGCACCTGTGCTTTCGGTGCCTTTTAATGGTCAAATTCTAACTTTATGGGTTAACTAAAGATGCTAGAATAGAATACAAACTTAATGACTGCTATAACTGATGAACTGTTGTTAATGAGCTAATCATGTTCAAAGCATCTGGCATGAGAATATGTTCATAGCAATTAAACATTAATGTAGTGTTACTGACTGTAAAAAAATGCATTCAATTAAATGCATTTTTGTTTTTGATCAGTGGTGAGGTTAGAAATGATCTCTTCTGAAATCAAATGTAGAGATTAAACCATTTCAAATGTGTACATAAAGATCACTACATCAGTGAAGAAAAGTATTTGTCTTGAAGAATCTTTGATTTCATGTAAAAAAAAAAAGAAAGAAAGAAAGAAAGGATTACTGTCTATTAGGAAAAGCTCTCACCAAGCTGTGTTAAACAAGAAGTAAGTCAGAAACAGAAAGTGTGTTTGCTGTGCAAACATGCCTGACATAGTGTTCAGAGAGAGTATTTGATCATGTTGCAGTGAAGTTAATTTGTGACATGGAGATGCAATGGCAGAAAGGTCTTCTGTGCTGGTTGCACGTTTAAAGTTTTCATTTAAATCTGAAGCACAGAATCAATAGGTATTTAAAAGAGTCTATTTGTAAGAGACACAGTTTCCAGACCCAGCTGATGACTGTGTGAAGTTTACATATTTTTTTTCTATGTGGGTTTCCTCCAGTATTCCAGCTTCCTCTCAAATTTCAAAGACTTTGCATGTGTAAAAGTCCCCCTCTGGGTTTCGGGGGGTAGGGGTGTTACAGATTGATGTACTTGATTGATCACATCTGGGAAACCTGGTCATTAGCTCATCAGGTGTGGTTAAGAAAATCTGAACACACCAAATGCTGCCACATTCTGACTCTCTATTCATGGAGGGCCACTGTGTTCTGAGTTATTTTAAATAATTTTAATTCATTATGTATTTTGGCCTTTTTGCAGGAGAAAAAACATATATGCTACCAGATAAACACAAATAGACAGAGACAAAGATATTCTGATCATACAGTACTCTTAGGCATTCTTTTTTTTATCAGTTTATAGTTGGTGTATTTATTTTCTTACGTTTAGATGGTCACTGCACTTTGTAGTTCTATAACTGCAATTGGACTGTAGTACATCTGTGTCGCTACATACTTTGTTAGTCCCATTTAATCTTTTCTGTAATGGTCAGGACCCCATAGGACCAGCACAGAGCAGACTTTGCACAGTAAAGTCTTCGCTCTGTAAATTCAAACCGCCTCCTCCTCCCCAGAACTAAGCTCAGCACCATGGGTGATAGGGCCTTTTGTT
>JAVSBV010000113.1:3731229-3749386 GCA_033117975.1 Parotocinclus spilosoma
CGAACGACGCTTAACACCACGCCTTTATAGGCTATGGCTCAGCTGTTCAGGATCGAGACATAATGAGATAGCGGATATAAGGGCCGCCCCACCGATAGCTCTGTAATGGTGACCGGCGGGGACGGCCGCAAGATCAGAGAGGAGGTAGGAACCCTAACAATACAAGCTGTAAACTGCATACAATATCAATATAGTAGATGCATCTTTCTTGCATTGTCTACAGATCAAGAACTGCATACCAAAACAGTAATCACGGTGACACTACACATGTTGTCACAGGGGTTAGATATACCCTTCACACAGCAGTTCACCCTCTCTTTTCTTACTATGAATAGAACAGCACCAGGCAACACTGGAATACTTGGGTATACTGGAATATTTGGCAATCTTCATACGCTGTTATCAGAAACAAACATTACTTATCTGCTCACACCTGGGAGCTGACATTGGCTTTTGCAGGGAATTTTTGCCCTCCTGGTATCTATGACTCTCTTTCATCTTGCAAAAACTGGTAGACAGCCAGCTAGCATGCTAATGGCTACTACTTGGAGCCAACTACAATAGTTATTTATATAGTACTGTGAGAATGACTGCATTAGAAATGGTTTATTAGAAATAACCATCCATAATTGTTTCTCAGTATTTATTTGGACTACAAGCTTCACCAGGATGCCAAACATGGCAACCAATAAACCACTCTTTGAGAAGGAGAACAGGTGAAAAGGCTAAGATTTGTTTAAGCTCACAAAATTGGCATGGAGAGTAGTGGAAAATAATATAATGAAGTAATGAATCAAAGATTGATTGGTTTAGTACAATCACTGACAATATACAGTATAAGGTCATTATACCATTACAAAAACAACAAATCTAATCTAAGACTTTAACTGCTTATGAATGTTTAAAGGTTTATTTTACTTAACTTTTATCAGCATCCATGACTATTCTTGACAGGTGAAAGATTATAACAAAACTAATCAGGCAGCACACCATAGGAGGAATTTTAGAGCGGCCAATTAACCTAACACATGTCAGTTCCCCAGGAAAATGGCACACATACCTGGCCATTCAACACTCACATGCCCATTGTAGGCACTTACTCAGCAGGGTATGATGCAATGTACTGTGACACATTTCTCCCATTACCAAAGCAAGTACTGCCATTTTGAAGCTGCTCTGACCCAGATGCCTGGCTCTACTGATTTAGTTATTGTGAAAGTCAATCAAGTCTTTAGTCCTGCACATTTCTCCTGCTTCTAACATGCTGACTATGAGAACTGACTGTTTGTTTACAGTCTAATTTATCCCACATGCTTATTGTAATGTTATCATGTTAATCACTTCATCTGTGATTGGTCACAATGTTTTGAAACATCAGTTCATAAAAGATGCGAGTAACAGTTTAAAGTCTGTATAGTAAAAACAAGCACATTTATTTTAGCATTTCTTGGGGGATATGGAGGAATCAAGTCACAAGGTTAAGGAGGAGCTGCCATGAATGTTGAGGAGTGCGAGCACTACAACTCTTAACCACTGTCATTATTACACGCATGCTCATGTACACACACTCACACTCCTACTTAGTCGGCAACGACACACCTCCTTAATCTGTTGATCATCGTTCTCCTGCACACCTCCCCCATCCTCCCACACTCACACACCCAGCCTCACTATTATTTACTGTTGTGGTAAACTGCTGCATTTAGATGCAATGGAACAATGTGTTTCCAGTGAACGGAGGTTTTAATAGATTAAAACCAACAATTTCTGAGTATTTTCAACTGCAAGAGCAGTTCACAAATCAGAAATTTGTATGTTTATGCAGGATGGTAATATGGTAAACAAGTTTATTTCTTGCAAGTTTATGTCTTGTCTGTAGACTCTGCCCACAGACATGGAAGAGGCTTGAATAAAACAGCTAAACAGATGGAGAAATGCGCAGCAGCAATGGGATTTTCTTCTTAAAGCCGTAGGTATCTGGATTTGGGAAATAGGATTAGCCAGTGTGTAATTATTAGGGTGCTCCAAGGATATCCTTGCAGTGCATTGTGTCTGTGTACAGAAGTAAAGAGTAGGCCATGGGTGATTATAAAGGAATCTTGACACTGAAAATAAATTTGTTTCCCTTTGATTGCACTGGGGGTGGGGGTGTGGGTTAAGCCTATTTTGGCTTTTCATTACATTGATTTTTAGAGCAAAGTCCACATAAACCTCTTTTTTATCAGTTTTCTTTAACCATTTAAACCTACAAGACTCAGATTTGGATGCAGTCTATGGTGTGCTATGATGCTCTGAACAGAGCAGGAGAAATTGGTTTAAATTGATCACATAAGAGTGTGCGTTACTTTGATTAATAGCTTGGGTGGTGACAAAGAGCTCCATTCATAAATCTAAAATATGGACTTCATTTAGGCATATAGGGGAATGAAATACTCCACAATGAAACAATCCAATCTGGTAGCATGACAGGGTCATCAACTTGCTAAAACAATATAACAACACAAGCTTCAGTCTTGACCACAAGAGGAATTTTCCCAGAACAGATTTGTCTTAGGGGCAAGAGTTGCCTCAAAACAGTAGACAGTGACAGAAGAACCAAGCAATTCACCAGAGAAAGAGACAGTGTTTTTCTAAAAACAGCTAAATGCCTGCAATGTGCTTCCAAGAAGTCAGAGGCATCCTCTCTAGCAACAGCCAAGTCTTCAACAAGGGTCACTGTTGAGAGGGCAGTGGCAAACAAAGAGACATCAACAATGTTAATTCTTTTTGATTGCTAGGTTTGAAGACCTGTGGAGCAGGCAGGCAAAAGTGAGTATAGCAACACCAGAGCAGTGCAATATTAGAAGGCATCCATCTCTAAGCTATAGGGGTGAATTTAAGCTGAAGCAGTATATACAATGAAGATAAATCTGGTTTCATAAGGGTCAGGACAGTGATGCCAATCAGCTTGACTTTCATGTCAAAACCATTATCTGGGCTCTATTTACTCACCCCCTGGGTGCTCCTCTTCTATCAGTGATCTAATGCTCAACACACACAACAAATAGGGTCTAAATGGAGCTACAGAATAAATTTGGATTTACTTGAAATGGAATCAAGTGAAAAAAGAACCAAAACATCTTAAGCACTGGTGACAATATAGCTGGATCTTTAAAATTTGCCACACATTTAATAGTGTTGATATTAGACTTTGTATAACTAAACATCTAAAACTGAATTCTAGGCAGATGCTGCACTGAACATTAGTTTGAACAAGTATTTTACTATGTAAATATGTGATTTTGTATGTATGAAATACAATGGGACGTAAATTACATTGCATGCACAACATGAATCACAGGTTATTCAACTTTTTTTGATTTCTGGCAAAATTGTAATAAATAACTGAAATATCAGTAATATTAACAAATCAGTCTGACTAGAAAAGAAAATCCCAGTTCTAAAGTAAAACAAGCAAAAATACAGGTCTATATAACGCTTATATTGAAATTGTATCCCAGATGAAAATATAAAGGTTATAAAGACATCCATTTCATTTCTTTTAATAAACGAGAGAATAAGGCAAGCAGCAGTAAGGACCAACAGAACAGAAGTAACAAGTATTAACAAGGACGACATCAATATCATGAAAACAAGGTCAACATATGAATACAGACACAAATATTATCTTTGAAAAAGTCACATTTATTCAGACCTGATAAAAGACCCTGCTTACAGTCACACAGACATTTATTATTTATAGGCTACAGTCTGTGAAAATTAAAATTAACCTAAATGCCATCTAATATGTAACCACAGCAACCAAAATAAAGCAGCATTTGGATGTGGGGGACAAAGATTTTGTTAAATAGAAAGAAATGTTACAATTTTAAGAATCCAATTTAACTATAACAAAGTCAAACTTACACAACACCTCAGCTTTAAATTCCAGTGTGTAGCTAAGATAACTGCTGAAAGTTTCAGTTAGAATGAAATAAAGTTAAAGGAAAGGATGTTGATCTGTTCTTCAACTTCACTTCACCTATTATGTTTTTATGACAGTACAGTTAACTGGTAATATCGCTTACACATTACACAAGACTTCCCGAATCAGCCATTTTGTAAGCTATCACCAGACTGGTTGTTCCTTATATTTCAAATAAAGTGATACCACTGAAATAAAGTGAACCAACCCAACAAACAACCCATACTCTTTGCTTCTGAATCTCTTTTCATTGTCTGGTCAGTTCTTATGTCAGTGTTTTTTGGTCCAGAAGGCCTTCAAAGCCGTTCTCAATTACAGAACTCTCTGTTCTATGTGTTTCTGCTTCTCTGCTGGAGTCATTCAGCACCAACGGCTTACACCATCGCGAGGCACCGAGCTGCCATCTGTTCACCATGCTGTGGGATGCACTTTTCTCTCAAGCACTGGCCCTGGTGCTTTTTCCACGTTGAGATACAAATTGAGGTAGAATGGCAGCAACGGATAATCACGTGAATAGTTGTTGCTCAAACTCTTCTGAAGGCACTTTTATGTTTTGATTTGATACCAGGAAGGCAAAAACATTGTGAATAGCCTTGGCGTGTAACAGTGAAGATGTTCTAATAAACTGATTTTAAATTTAGTCACACGTTCAATAGAATGGCACTATCCTATTTGAGGAAAGTTGTTGGGGGTATGTATATTCATTTATTTGGCTGACCAAACTGCTGTTTATAAGAACCAGCACTTGACGCAATCTGTTTTGGGTACCAAACTTTTATCCTGCGATTTTACAGTATTATAGGTCTTACAATGTGAAAGTACTAATGGTGACAGTGCTTAGACTGTCATTAGGCACTGGGAGGTATAACTGCAGGGTGATTGCTCAAATTGCAGGCACGAGAGCAACAGGTAACATTAAAACTTACTGTGTAGTATAAATGACTTCATTGTCTATACTACAAACTGGCTGTTTGGCCTCTCAGTAAACGCACCAGATATTTAGCAATAAATTTTAAAATTAGGTACAGTAAATGGAGTACTCTGCAAAAGTCTTAGGTCACAATTATTGTATTATTGGATCAATGGAATTCAATTAAAATAAATCACTCCATACAATGTTATCTTACTGTGATCTTCATTCCAATCCTTGTGAGCTTCACATTTCTTAGCCTTTCACCCTGTTCCCCCATAAAAAGGTGGTTTATTGGCTGCTAAAGACAGTTCCTGATTCAAGCTTTTTTAGACTATATAAGTTGGCATCTCTATGAAGCTGCCAGATGCTCCTTTAGCTGTGCAAGAAGAGCTTACATTAAATTCTTGCAACACTGTAGCTATTTTTTCTTATTTGTTATTATTTTTTTATAATGCATACAATTTTCCTGTATTTTCCAGTTGTGTTCTAATAAAGAAAGCAAGGAATAAACTGCTTACAAAATATATAGGCTATTTAAAAAAAATTAAACTGCTGAACAATCTGATCTTGTCCATGCCCCTTCTCTGTCAGTATGTTTTGGCAGTCTTGGGTAATCATACACTCTACTCAGTGGCGGATGCTGGTCTTTCAAGGAGGGGAAGCTCAATTTCGGCCAACATCATAAAATGTGTCGGTTTATTTATACGTAAATTCTACCCTCCGTTCCTTTTCAAGGAAATGATCTGTGACCCTGTCGTCTTTTCCAGGTACTTGACTAGTGTCCTCTCAACTTAGAACAGAATGAAAATTAAAAAAATTTAAATTAACTGACACTGACTCTACTGAACAGTCAGTTTGGATGC
This sequence comes from Parotocinclus spilosoma, assembly GCA_033117975.1. Classification (NCBI taxonomy): domain Eukaryota; kingdom Metazoa; phylum Chordata; class Actinopteri; order Siluriformes; family Loricariidae; genus Parotocinclus; species Parotocinclus spilosoma. Next base: position 3,736,970 of record JAVSBV010000113.1, read on the forward strand.
TCTGTAGATGGTAGTGTTCCACTTGTGATTTCAGCTGTATATCTGAGACATTTGTGTATAATTTGCACACAATTTTCTTGTAAACCTTTCATTACATTTACAATAGCATGTACAGTAGCACTTTTTACATAACTTTGGTAATCTCCAGCCAACGTCTATTTTAGTCATCATCCTGTTTCACAAAAACTAACACGGTCGGTTTTATACTGTGCATATATGTACTTGTACCCAGAAATCTACTGACCTTCAAAGATACAAAGGTAACAGATAACAGTTGTGAATTGGGATTTGTACTGAATTTATTTAATTAGCAATATACCACCATAAACATTTACCAGTTTACAAATTAAGAGTTTAAAGACAAAATAACTGTTGCTGTTCGTGAAACGACATAGCATGAAAAATCATGGGTTGCATTTCACACAAAAATGCAGCTTAATGACTGACAAAATGTGCTTTAATGTGAATTAAAAATCCCAATAATCAGTGATGTTGACTGCCCTGCTACATTTTAGGACAGGTTTACATAAGCAAAGTTTCTTAAGCCCACTGTAGAGTTAGAAAGCAATCAGGAGTGTGATTTCACACATTTAAATCTAGCTAGATGTGGTGATCGGGAGCTCAGGGCAAATACATGGGTTTCCCCCAATTTCTTTACATACTACATGGGTATGAAGAATCCTTAAAGAGAAACTGTGTAGAATCAGCAATGGGGTATTAACCATAATAAGAAGCATTGCTGTTCTTAAAATTAAAGAGCTTTTTAAATAAAAAAAATTAAAATTAAAAATACAAAAACAGGGCTGATATACTGCTCGCTTGCCATAATGAATGGAAACCAGCATCAAGTCAGTGAATCCAACTGTGCTTGAATTGTTTCTAGCTGAAAAAAGAAAAAAACACAATGTTTAAACATGTATAAGGTACCACATATGATTGTACTGGTTGGGCAGTCATGTAGAAAACTGAATAAAATCTAATCTAACCTTGTTGTAGAACTCCAGAAGTTCCTGGTGGCTGAATTCCACCAAAACCTTTTGCAGATGCTGGAGCAGAGAGAGAGGAAACACAGTTAGAACCTCTGCCAGCTATCCATATAACAGCCTCTCATGAATTATTAGCACACATCTGTCCAGATAAAGTCAGTTTGCATCAATAGACATGTCCGCTGACCTATTTTCCCTTCATATGGGTATATTAATAATACAAAAACAAAGCAACAAGAGTTTCCAGCCCCCCCAAAAAATTTGATGGCAGCATTATTAATAGACACCCTATGCATCAAATAGTAGTCATAACAGAACCTTAAAGTTTATTAGTGACACCTACAAAACACCTACACACTGGCAACATTTGTCAGGATGCATATACAAAGGCTGACAGAAATATGTTGAAAGAAGTCATTTTCCGATCACTTCTAATGTGGGGAAGTTGCTGCTACAGAGCTTGGAGAGTTGTGTTGTGGAGTGAGTGTGATATGCTTTCAGCACACTAGAGTTGAAAGCAAATGTGTGTCAAAAATTAAGGGTTACAACCAACCCCAAAGCTGCAGCATAAAAGGCCTATGGTTCAAGTGACAGATCTAGGTTAACACAAATGGGTGCACTTTTCCTGCAAACCCAAATCACAGAGGTGGTCCTCAAAAATCTGAAGACAAGCAAAATGAGCTACCCTGTCATCCTTACACCACTGATGCAATAAATATTGCATTGAAATACACAAAAGAATGACGGCAGACATCACAGAGGTTTATTTTTGATTTCAGAATGAAACATTAATGACTAATGTTGATTCATAAGACGTTGGAGTCTGACATTTCTCATGGCTGAGGATGTGAAAATTGACTGACATAAAAAGGCACTTTGCATGAATCATTTGGTTTTGGGAACAACTTTTTTGCACCTTGTCAGTGGAATTGAACACTTTTGCAAAAGGAACATTACGATTAATTAATCTTAAGAAAATGCCACCTGAATTTCCACTGAAAAAAAAAAAGATGTTGTGAAACGGCTGTAAGACCGCATGATACAGGAGAAAGCCTGACTTGAGAATTTTTATGTCCTCCATTCTAAAAGTTCTGTAACCATATGGTGTGCCAGATGCAGCAACAGCTTTAATTTGAAGTAAATACATGCTGGAGATCAGGGCCATGTGTTTTTACCTATGTTAGAATAAAAATAAATCAGTTGTTTTTTTCGGTGGCAGAAAAGGTTGAACTCCAAAAATGAAATTTAGAATTAAACAAGTCACATTTAGAAAAAATAAATATCAAGGTATATGCACTGCTCAAATAAATTAGGGGATATTTCATTATGGGATAATGCATTTTTAAGTAACCCCTATTTTTTTTAGCAGTATATATTAAAAATGACACTTGTGGCAATCCAGTTATAAAAATAAAAACAAAGTCACCTACATATTTTTGCATATACTTAATATATATATGTAAGACATGTTTTGACTACAAGTCTCTAATTGAATCGTTGACCAGAGCAAGCTTTACCCCAAACATCCTTAATTATAAATAACCCCCTCCCCAATACCTAGGTTAACCAGTTGCCATGGCCACCGAGCTCTTGGAAAGGCTTTTCCACTGTGCCACACTGTCTATCTCCTCACAAAATGTCAGTCGCCTTTTGTGTAATTGTAAAAAGGAATACACTGTAAAGTTTTGACTGTGCCAGTCATTTCCAAACAGTGACAGTTTCTTGAGGATAATTGTGAAAAACTGGGACACTGTACTGGCAAAAGGAAACCGTAAATAACTCCACATAAAACAAAAATTCCATGATGTGTGTTGCGACATATGCAAACATAATATGCTGTCCCTCTTATCTTACTTTACTGAACGTTTCTGTGTTTCTGTATTAATATTAATACCTAATGATCATGCTGGACACATTGTATCAGCATACTGTCTTGGTTAAGAGAAGCATCATTATACACATGATGAAATGTGGTTCCCATCCTGCCATGTTAGAAGAGGACTCAAACGACTGGGCATGCAGCCGGTTGCTAACAACAAGACAAAAAGACAAAAACACATCAGAAGATGCATTACATGAATGTGAGAAAATTAGAACAAAAACAGAGTTTATCAAGGGTGTAGCCAGTCACAGCATGTTTAAAGCTATCTTAAGTCCGGGAGTCATATCTACAGCACATAATGGTTTAAGAGTACAGTTCTTCCACATTATAAAAAAGCAAACAATAGTAGACCTAAGACAGAGGATGGTGGCTCAAAGATGCAATATGCTATCTTTATCTATTAAAAAAAAATGAGATCAGATGCAAAGCAGGCAGCAGGACACTGTGGAAAACGTGATTGCAGCCATGTGAGGATACAATGCGGATAACTATGAGCATAAATAGGGATGGGGTGGAGTCGCCTATCTCCGGATTTTCTTTCCTGGTGACTGCATACAGAGCCCAGGTTTTTTTTTTTTTTACGGCCCCCACCCCATGTGTGGACTGAAAAGTCATTTATTTTGACGGAAAGAGCGCGCTGCTAAAATCAAACTCAGTTGTTACCCTCACAGCAAGAGCATTTTAGAGTAAATAGAGCCCAGATGTGATATCAAGAATATCAAATAGATGAAGTAGCAGCAGTGACTGTGACCCCCTCTGTTTTTCACACCTCTTCCTCTGCTACTGAAGCACCCTAGAGAGAGTGAGCCCGTTATGTATTTTCAGCACTCGGAGAAAGGAGTGGTGAAGCCTAAAAGCAGACAAGATATCAGAGACGCATCCATCCACTGCAGCACCCAGATTGGTAGTTATTGAAAGGAGGATTGAGTTGGGTCCCAGGTGAATACCATGATCCAATTAGGGTGAAGAGCAGCACATGTCGATATTCCTGGCTACAGGCTTGCATCCACAAAATAGAATGGCAATCGTGAGTGGAGAAAGCTCAGAAAAAGCTAACTACTGCACAGTGTATGCATGGTATATTGCTAACGGCCCTCTGAATGATTTTGCCACATCAAGCTTTACCCAGATTAGAATGTCTTCTTAGCTGTTTTCAGACATACATCTTTCATTTTGTTTGTCCACAATACGATAATAAAAGCTGAATATGTAGTTTATCTACAGGCACAGACAAAGAATGAAAAAGCAATGGCATTCAACACTGTAACATTTGCTTTGTTTAATAAAGATGAGGTCAACTAGGACTACTGGCTTGTCCCTCATTAGAATAAACCACATCCTCCGTTATGGTTTTGGGTGAGTCCAGCATCACCAAATACAAGCAGCCTGCACTTGTGACCCACACATTATGCATCAGCCAAACAAAAATCATTGCCAGAACACCGTATTAGTCTGAGCTTAAAATCTTCAGGGCATATGTCTGGACATTTTCTTTTTGTTTGCAAGAATCTGGGTTAAGGAAAATGCTTCATTGTTCTGCTGAGGGTCTCGTTCCTACCAAAGCCAGCTGAATTCATGTAGGCCTGGGGGAATTTTCACACGGTTTTCATACTGCCATTCAGTACAGTACACAGGCAGAGTGCAATAACACAGCAGCACAATGGCTGGGATTGTTTGGTGCTCAAAGGCGCGTAATGATGGAGCTCTACGTACAGAGCATTCTTTCAGCACTTTGCTCATCACTAATCGAGGGTAGGCCTCGCCTTCCTCATTACTTTCCTACCAGTTCAGTATGAAAAAATGGTAAGAGCCCCCTTATCTGTGTAATAAGCCTAAATAATATGTGCAGAGGCTTCCTCAAAGGAGCTGATGTGAATGGCTTGAAGCATGAACAGAGACCTGGTTTAGCATGTGGTAGTGCTAATAGTAATGACAGACTAAGTAGTATGGCTAACTATACACTTAATTTGTTTTGTGTATAAACATTAGGCTTAACACATTGTTATAAATTAAGCTGATGTTCTGCAGTTGTTCTGTTACAAAGCACTACAACTCCTTGGAGGTGTTTAATTCTAGGCTGGTCCCACCTCCTACACATACAGCTAACTAAAATTAATACAATATACAACAATACCACTTACATAAACAATATTTAACTGAAAAAACATGAAAAAGCAGCCTGTTATGTTCTGATACACTTGTATTTTATTCTGCTTGATTAATTGGATTAATAGTGTTAAATATCCACAATAACTGGAAGAAAATTATTTACTAAGGTCAATGCAATGCATAGTGCAAGTGGTGAGATTGCGGCATTTACGCGCTGTGTGTGGTCAGCACATTTTTTTAAGAGTTTGCCCATCCAAGCAATCACTGTTGCACCACATCAATACAGGGCCAAATAAAGAGGTAACAGTCCCATGATACTACTCATTTTCCAGGAAAAGACCTGGCTGTGTGGTTTGTGGCCTTTTAAATAGGTCCTTAAGGAGGTTGATAGCTGTGCCATGTTCATGAGAATGTTTAGGACACGAATCTCACCCTGAGGAGAATGGCTTCCCCATTTGAGCTTGGTTTCACTCAAGGTTTCTTCCATATGCATGTCAGAAAACCTTTCATGTCCCTATAGCCTATCACTTGAGTCTAGTCACATCAATTTGTAAAAGTAGCTTAGCGGTGACGTCTAATGTTAAAAGCACTATATTAATAAATGATGCTTCAAAATAACATGCAGTGTAATTACATCTGACACCTTAGGTTTAATTTATGAAAGGAGACTCACTCATATTCCCTAAAGGTATTGAACGCACTGGACTATGACATTTGAGGCACATATTAAAGCATTTAATAAAAGGATCTGGAATTACTTTTTGGTTATCAGCAGACTGCTGTGTTCAGCATAATATTGACTTTTGGCTACTTAAAACAGCAGTATTCCAAATGATCAGTTGGGAATCATGATGGCACATTTTTTCATCCTAGTTTCAATGCTAAATGTAACTGTGCATCCTGCTAGAAGTCTATATATCAAAAGACAGTACAACTTAATTTAATACTCTCTGATAAACATTAGTTACACCACATATCCAGAACTACTGAATCTTTAATTAACAGTGCCCTATTTCACTGAACCATTAATTAGTGACAGCAGGTTCTTCCCTGGAATTCATTAGTGTTTGTTTACAATCCAACAGAAGCCTCAGAGGGAAAGAAACCCATTTTGAGAAACTTCAAAATATGTAAAGGCTTTCTTTGTCATATCCCATGTTGCGATTTATTTTCATACAGCCGCTATCTTCAAAGATAAGTAACCCTCATTAAACCCCGTACTCATGAGAAGATTAGCAACCCATTAGCATATTAGGAGGGTCTAAACCTAATTACTGGCAAACCAAAAAAATAAATAAATAAGTACTGTAGAAATGTGATGCTTGCTATGGTGAAATAGGTTATGAAAGCAACATTCATTTTAAAGATATACATTTTCTGATCTCATTTTTATATATATATATGGGCAGTGCAAAGACCTATGCTGTAAACACTCATGGGAAACCTATCCTACTTCAGGAAGTGTGTATTTTAATGTTAAGTTTTGATGGACTCTATTGACTTGTTTGTTTTTCTAATACAGCTGTGTTATTCTGTTTCATCTCCTTCAGCTTGAAACAACGTTCAGATTGTGAAATACAGGTTGATATAGGGAAATACTGATGCATAGCACTTCTTGTCAATGTATGACTCATTCCTGTTGTCTCAAGTGGATCTCGAGCAATAGCGTGAGATCTGCAAGAAATTATTAGGTGAAATGAATAAGATTAAAGCTCTGAAATTGATAAATACTAAATACTAATATAATAATAAAATCTATAAAGCAGCAAACAAACACACACAGATATATAGATATATATATACACACACACACACACACACACACGTGTGTTTTGTGTGTATGTGTATATACACACACACACACACACACACACACACACACACACACACACACACACACACACACACACACACAGTGTGCGCGTGTCCGTCCGCCCGTCCATCCGTCCACACACACAAAAAAACTAAAGCACTTTCAGACTTACAAAGTCACCAATCATCAATATACCATGGCCAAGTGTCTTGAAAGCTTAAATCTCAGAGGAAACGAGAGCTACAACTCTATGGTCAGCATTTAGTTTCTAAATGAGTTTGTTTCTTTTTCCTCCAAGTCCCTGCTTGCGCCGTTTGGCCACTCTCCGTGTCATTACGACAGTCTTTCTGTGCGCCACCTAGATTTGGCCATGAAGGAACCGTCACAATAGCTGCCTTTTTCCAGAAGTTACCTTGAGTTTCCACCGCTTCTGTAATCGGGCACATTTTCACTGACTGACCAACAACAATAAATTTACTGTGCTGCCGATCCGACGCGACACTCAATCTTTATTCTTAACATCCAATCCCTGCATTAGCAGATGATATGAATAAGTTGCTCTTTTCGCACCAGCACGCCGCTGTAACTGGACCTCGGCTCTGGATTTTGGAAGCCTGGCTTCTTCCGTTAAATGTTGCCGATTCCCACGTTAAAAGCGTCCAAAATCTCCCACCGCAGCATCTGAGGGCATGGGAGGTCCAGCGAGGATGGGAGGGAGAAGCAGAAGGTTAAAAGGGAGGGGGGAAAAAAAAAAAAAAAAAAAAAAAAAAGAGGCAGGTATTCTGTGATTAAAAACGGGTCTGTGATTAAATCTGCTTTCCACGGCTCTTCCACCCTCTTTGTTCTAAGTTTGGAAATCAGGATCAAGACAAGCCCAAAATCATATTAGAAAAAGAATGCTCTCGAGCTATTTGGGTCTATTTACACTGAACTGCAATGCCATAAACAAGTCTGGTTGCTCTGTAATGGGGTCTCGGAGCCCGAAAGTGTTTGATGTGTGTTAAACGGAAAATGATGCCATTTTTCAAGGGCTCGCTCTCATCGTGTCGCCTGCTTCTCCAGTCCACATGGAGTCAATGAAAACACTGGTTTCAAAATCAAGGGAGAAAATGCTGATAGCATGTTTAGAAAAGATGCCTGCGCTCACAGATCGTTCCAGTCCACAAACAACACTATAAAACTCCGAATGAAGAAGAGCTCAGAGAGTGGGAGTATAATTCCCATCCCTATAGGTGCTTATTTAAATCCAGCATAATCGGGAAAATTGGATAATTAGATACGAGTTCGGTCCGATTTGTCGAGGTTGTGCGTTCCTCACGAACACAGATATTCACATTTTACTAGTTCTGCAAAAAAAAAAAAAAAAAAAAAGGCATTTCCTGTGCAAGAGCAAAACAGAAAAGAAACTTTTAGTAAGAATCCTATTTAGGCCAATCTGTCTATTAGCTATTGCAATTTAATCTATACACTGTTCCATAAGTCCAGCTTCGTAGGGTTATATATATATAAAAAAAAAAAAAGAACAATATATCCGAGCAAGGAAGAATCAAACAAAACAACAATCTGCAAGAGATTCCACAAAACAGGATTTAACTTGCTGCAATGTTTAAGGAAGTAAAATCCAGAGGTTCCATGACAGAATAAAACAGTAATGCTTGTACATTGAGAATAAAGATGGGCAAGATTAAAGAATTTGCTTGTGACACCCATCCACTGTGTATACTGTTCATTTATAACATGATACAACTAGATTTTGCTACAATGTGGCAATGGTGAAGGGTAAAGGGTGAGTCAAAAGTCAGTCACGGGACACTAGGGGTGTCACGATACACGTAGTAATTTTTAATAAAAAAAAAATTTCGATACAGAGGTTTCGATACGATACGACCTGTGAATTAAGATTTTTTTTAATTTGCTGCACTGTTAAAAAACCCCGCACTACAAAGTTGTAGCATCAGCAGAGCAGAAGAGAGTTCTGAGGTGTACTGTAGTTTCATACAACCTCTAGTGACACGGTGTATAACAGGGGTGTTACTATGACAACGCCCGAACACTGTTTCGAGCTACTGGGGGGAAAAAGACGTCATGCTTTTGTTTGGTTAGCCTGCTGGACGATTCGCCGACTGTGAAATGGCTAGCGGAGAGAGCAAGACTGAGCTGGAACAACCAAAATCACCCTCGCATCCATTTCCTGTGTAGGAATATTTTGGTTTCCCAGTCAGTTAGAGCAATGACGGGCAAAGAATGGTGGACAAAACGGTAACTGTGTGTAACTTTGCTCAACACTAGTATCAAACATCGGTGCTAATACTTCCAATATTCAAACTTCTTTGCAGAGACACCGTCCAAATGTGTCACTTACCGGAGCAAAGAGAAAACTCGAGTCACAGCATTTAAGAGGCCGCTAAGTGCTGATAGTGAACGGGCAAAGTAAATTACATGCGCCATAGGGAAGTTTATAGATTCTGATTTGCAGCCCTACTCTGTTGTAGACGATCCTGGATTCCGCAGTTTGCTGGGGGTAATTCAGCCTTGTTATAAAATTCCATCTTACACTCATTTAATCCAAAAAGTAATAGTGGCACTTTATAAGGAAACACAGAATCAAATTGTAAATAAATTGGCTGAAGCAAGTTCAGTTTCCATATGTACTCAGGTTATCATACTAAGACTTGAATGATTATTTTGTATATTTTTTTCTATGATAACTTCTGGTACCAGTCATCCTTTCCAAAAATTGACCTCTACATAAAAAAAAATAAGAGAAACTAAATTAATTTTCTTTCTTCATGTTGTATCGAAAATGTATCGTATCGTGGAGCAAAAACAGCAATATGTATTGTATTGTGAAAGTTGTGTATCGTTTCACCCCTAATATTTAACAATGCATAAAAAATGAAACAATGATTTTACTCTGTGTAGGTTATTAGTTTATGCAAAGTGACTTAAATTTAACTGGATTTTTAAGCAGTTTTGTATCTGAATAACCAAAACAATTTAGCTCCTCTCTTCAGGTTTTCTGACCATAGCCACTCAGCAAACATGCATTTGTCTATATATAAAAAACTAAAACAAATAAATATGTTAAATTACTACACCACCAATGTTATCACTGTTATTTAAACACCCTTATGAGTTTTTATACTGCCTGGGCAAAAAAAAACAACCAAAAAAAAAAAACACATTGCATGTTTCAGGTGGTAGTAACTTCAGGTTTATACGGACTTGTGGGGTGTGCAAGAGGATTCATACTGGATCTCATAAAAGTGAGTTAATTACTCAACTTTTGTTAGAAACCGTGCGCTCCTTTTCCTTTTCTTTGAGAATGGCTCACAGGTGCTCTATAGGGTTTAGGTCTGTGGACATTTAGGCAGTGGTCATCTTGGAGTTGAATTTGGCGTTTGTTATCATGTTTGAATACTGCCCTGTGGCCCAGTTTCTGAAGGGTGGAGATCATGCAATATTTCAGTTTGCCCCAGTACATGTCAGAATACATGGAGTATTAGATTCGATTAGGTTTGTTACAGTCACAGGTGATTTTTTGGTGAGTATATTATGGAGGTCAGGATGTAGCCTTTTAACATGATCAGATATCACCTTATATAACAGTAACCCGATGTATAATTCATTTTTCACTGAGAGAGAAATGAGTGTGAGAAAATAGATAAAGAATATAATTGAGGCAAATTCCCCTATTCTACTCTTATATGACAGATAAAACTGACAGATTCACCATAACCAGAATAAAAATACATACATCTCATAAATTCTTTGTGCAGCCTCTTCAACATTACAAAAACAAGGGGAACTTATTCACAAAAGCACTTTGTAGTGGCCTTCACAACATCCTATAAACATTTATAGGATAAGAGACAATGTCTTTCTGCCTGCCAAGCAGTTAGTACCTAGACATATACTTCATATACCAGGGAACTGACAAAGAACTAGAGTTCAAGCACTACTATGGGGTGTTCTCAGCATTTTCATGCTGGATAGCCATTTGTTTGAGGCATGTTTAATTCAGTTGACAATAATGACTTTTATTTGAGTTATTTGATCTTGTGGACTAAGCTGAGCATGTAATTCCAAAGAAAACATTGTGAAGTAAGGGAAAGAGTGAATTTGTTCAGCTCTGCATTGCCCAGCTTGCAATCAGAAATACTATACACTCGCAGTCAACACCCGAAGAAAAAAATAATTTCTAATTTTGTGAACATTTACATTTTTATCAGGGCTAGATTTAGCTTTAAGTATTTATCAGTATATTGATACAGCAAATGCACAAAGAAAATGGCCTTTATTGGGGTAGCAGGATACTATACTTTTACATCCCATTTATAATAATGATGATTTTGAAATTGACTGTTTGTCTGTTTCACCTAAAGTTAGTCAGGTAAAAATCTGAATAACCCACTGTGAACTTAATAATGACCATTCATTTGCTTCATCACCATGGACCATGACATGTGTTTACATTAACACAGCTCCGGATGCGTTGAATGTCTATTGCAACCATGTGGAGGACTAAACTAAAAGAAGAGAGAAAATTTTAGTGCACTATAAGGGAAATGGGTATAAGAAGATGTTCAAGACTGATAACATTCTTAACGTTTCACAGCAGCAAAACTGCCTGGCCATGGTAGAAAAGCCTTAGCCATCTCATTGACAAGAAAACCCATGTGCTACTGCAAAACACTTACATAGCAGGAGAGGTTAGTCCTTTATTTTTGTCACAACTATTTGCCTGACTGATTGTAGTAAGTTCAGACATATATTGATGCATAATAGTGCCAGATAAAACTATGTAATTAGCATCATTGTTAGGTCATTGATTCTGATTGTCAGATGTTGTTGTTAATTTTTTACAACAGCACTGTTGTAAAGTAACCATATGTTGGGTAATACATTTACCATTTAATGTTTCCATAGTAACCAGTAGATCTGTTCAAACAGCTACACCAGGTCCATCTGTTTGTACTAGTTCTGCATCACACAACCAATTATTACAGATTATAAAAGCACAACCTTTTTTGGGTATATTCCATACACAGATGTTAAATGGTGCATACCTGTAATTGAGTATTATAAATGTCTGTGTACTTTTATATTTACAACACATAGCAGTAGTAATTAGTAGTAATTAATGTATAGTTAAGTGTTCTACAACCGTTTTTTGAGTGGAATGATGGCATAGCACGTCACCTCTCAGCTCCAAGATCGTCATTCACTTGAAAACCAGTACTCAACTCACTGAGCCACTCTAGTGATTATAAAGTCCAAATGGTTGCACTCACACAGTTTCTGGTCTCTCTATCTGTTATTTTGCCAGGTTGCGGGTGTCACTACTCACCAATGTGGGGGTTGGGTTTATTTGAGATCATTGGGCCTTGACACCAACCACAGGGTATAACATTTTTAGCTATTTTTAGCAGTTAAAAAATATTATACCCTGTGGTTGGTGGTTGTGTAGTGTTTAAGTGTGTGTGTATATAGCCATGTACAGTGCATCCGGAAAATATTCACAGCGCTTAACTTTTTCCACATTTTGTAATGTTACAGCCTTATTCCAAATTGTATTAAATTAATCTCTTTCCTCAAAATTCTACACAAAATACCCCATTATGACC
>JAVSBV010000113.1:3774724-3794157 GCA_033117975.1 Parotocinclus spilosoma
ACAATTTGGAATACGGCTGTAACGTAACAAAATGTGGAAAAAGTGAAGCGCTGTGAATACTTTCCGGATGCACTGTATGTCTGCATTTTCTATACCGTCTCAGCTTTTTCTGATTGGTTGTACATTCTGTTTTCAAGCGAGAAAAATACTAAAACGCTGCTAAATGCCATCATTTGTAGATGGCAGTACTATAATTTTTTCTGCTTCTTTTGAAGGTGGCTCCACATTTTGTGCCATAGCTGCTTTGTGTCTGATGGGTAAACTTGAGGATATGTTTAGCGATCGAGAGCTGAACCGAATACGCAGGTGGTGCATCCTCAGGCAGCAGAGTGGCTTCCATGGACGCCCCAACAAACCTGTAGACACATGCTACTCATTCTGGGTTGGCGCAACACTGGAGGTAATTGCCTTTGTACACCAATCAGCCAAAGCATTTAATCCACATGCTGCACAACACAACATTGTTTAGGTAGGTGTTGTGCCTCAAATTCTTGTTCGCATGGACTCCTAGACACAAGTCTTCCTACAGTGCCTCATGGTACTGTCATATTACCAGTTAAATGGTGCCCACTGTCTACATGTTGGACAAATAATCTTCTTCTGTTGCTTCAAGGTTCAGTTCTTACACTCGCGTGTCCATTGTAAGCACGTTTGATGGTAAACAAGAGTTAGCACTCAACAGTGGGCTCTGTACTGTGTGTTTTGACACATCTCTCTCAAAGCTAGCGTTAAACATTTCTGACACTTGTGCATTTGGACCTGAAGCACAACAGCCTAGGCATTTTGGAGATGCTCATACCCGGTTGTCTGGCAATAGTGATTTGTGTTCCATTCTTAAGCTCACACAAGTCTCTTATATCCCAGAGCTTAACAAGTGCTGCTGTAACGAGATAATCAGTGTTGTTTGTTTTGTGCATTGGTGTAATAATTTGGCCTATGGGTGTGTCTGACAAATGCAGGTTGTATGGCTTATAATATATAATGATTTGTTAATAATTTCATTTTTTGGCTTTGTAGATACTTATTTCTAGTTAAATCACAGTATTGGGAAATTCTTCATTATTTTAGAATGTAAACACATGGTGTTTTTTTGTTTTTGTTTGTTTGTTTGTTTTTTTTACTTAAAATTGATAACCAATCTCAGGAAATAGAAAGTTATTTAAAAATAATTGCTGTATAATAGCATAAGCATTGTTTGCCCATGTCTTATATGGTTTTTCTTAATGTTAGTGTACAATGATTAATTGACACTACATTCATACTATTAGCTGTTTGAATATAATGCAGACTATAAAAATGCAAATGTGTTTTTTTGTTTTTGTTTCAGCTTTTAAACATATTTCAGTACACAAACTTTGAGAAGAACCGAAACTACATCATGTCCACTCAAGACAGTTTGGTAGGCGGGTTTGCTAAATGGCCAGATAGCCACCCAGGTAAGATTACAGCTGTCTCTGTTGTGTTTTGTGTGACTGTGTGCGTGTGTGGATGCACGATTGTTATGTGAAACCACAGTGTAATACAGTATGTGGGTTGTGAATGTTTAATTAATAAGATGCTTGTCAAGATTTACTTCCAAGTTACTGGAAATCTCTCTTGGCAGAATTACATTTGTGTTAATTCAAACCTTTAATGGAAAGATGGTCAGTTATTTTTTTTTATTTTAAGATTTATTTAATGATGTTGAATAAAATAAAGTAATTATATAGATCTTATTTAATCTTACACTGAACATATGATCCTTTCACCAAGTATTGGTGCCGTTGGTGATGATGAGTAAAATAATTAGAAGAAATTCAGCTTAATAAATTAGCTTACTCTCACACTGGAAAAAAATATTTAATTTTAATTAAGTTGGTCTAAAAACATTCCTCACCAAGAAACAATATTTCTTTTACATAACCATGTGCCAAAATTATTGGCACACCTGTGTTTAATCATTTGTACAACCTCCCTTTGTCAATAAAATATTACTTAGTTCCTGTCCACACGGAGAAGAGGTATTTCCAAAAGAATTTTATCGTGTAGACGTTGCATCCACACCAATCCCGAGAACCATCATTTTTGAGAACAGGATTACAGAGTGAAAAGATTTCAAAATGGTTTCACATTTTCGTCTTCAAAAACCATAAACAGCTTTTCTGAAACTATCACGTCGTGGCTCCACTGCTCTCTGTAAACCGCATGCTCTTCACTCTGCAACAACAAATGGTGCTGCGTTCGTACTACACCAAATACCACTGGCTTTATTACGGCTTTTACAACAAAACCATGTTTTTGGTGTGTTTCTGTAAAAGCATCACAGCGCCAATAATAGGCCCCATATACATACTACAGAATTTTCAGTGGTAAATTCGTGTGGATGTGCATTTTCTTGAATAAGCTGGCATTAACAGAAATAGTTGTTTTTTTTTGTTTTTGTTTTTTTTGTCTTCGTGTCGACAGGGCCTTTAACTCACTGAATGCACTGTAATAAGATGCCAACGATGCAACATCAGACTCTCCACTATACTTAACACTGGGCAATAGGTTCATGTGTGTGGTCACCCTTCTTTTTATGCCAAACCCATATTCAGTGTACACTACCAAAAAGCTCAAATTTTGAGTCATGTGGGTCCAGTCAAAATCCCAGTAGCATTTAGCTCAAGGTTGAGTTTGTTATGTTTGTAAAAGACAGAAACGGCTTTTCTTGGGAAGCTTTAAATAATCTGCTGGCATGAAAGAGGCACTTGATGGTAGGTTTACACACTTGGTGACCTCAAGATGCTACTTTTGTCTGTAACTCTCTAACAGTGACCCTTTTTACCTCTCTTCCTATCCTCTTCTCTGTGCATGGAATTAAGTCCAGGCAGGTTTCTCACGTTTTCTGTTGATATGTTGATCTGACTTTAAATGTGAGTAGCTAATTTTTAGAACCATTCCCTGACTTATGAAGGTTAACACACCACTGTCCTATTTGAATTGTTTGTTCTCTTATCTTTCCCATGCTGAAGAAAAACTTAACTTTAATATCACTTCATAGACAGTATGTATATACTTTATGAAATACCTAATCATGCACTGCTTATCTGCTGAAATGAAAAAATCCTTGTTAGATTTTGTTGCATGTTTTTCCTATGTAAGTTTTCTTGAATGTTTAGGATCTAATAGGACTTCCTGTTTCAGTCTGGTAAAAATGCTACAAGATACAGGACAAATGAGTCTTATTATAGAGAAAATTAGAGAATACATGAGTTAAATAAGATGACTCTGCTGACCGTTGTAAACATGTCCATATCACAGACAAATTCCAGTTACAGTGGTTAGGCAATAATTAGTAAGGTTTAACCAAAGCTGCAATAAATATGTCCAACAGAGAACGCAAGTGTATTTTGACCCCACAGACAGTAAAGAGGATGGTTAGAGTGGCAAAAAATGTTTTTAAAGCAATAAACTAATCTGAGATTTACAACTGGAAAATCGGCCTGCCTCTGGCAAGAAGCCACAAACTGCCCACGGCCGGATTTTCGAGCAGGGCAAGGCTCTAGATCAACATAATCCCCACAAAATTGGTTCAGTTATCAGTGTCGAGCTTTTGACATGAACATCCTAGTTGCCAGACTTAAACCCCATTGAATACCAGTTAGGTGAGTTGACTAGGAAAGGAGATCTACAGGAGAAGATCTAGGACTCACAGATAGAATATCTTTCAGATTACTTGCTCTTTATCCAGTCTTATCTAAGACTCAACATCTGTATATTTGCCTTAAGAGGTATAAAAGTTAGGTAGGAAGGAATACATAAACCTGCTTATTTGCGTGCTATCTGAATGGCCATTCATGTCCTGTGTTGTCTTTCAATCAATAATCCAGTGGGGTCATATGCTATGCATGAAAGTCACTGTAGATAGATGCTCTCAGAACCTCAGACCAGTTCAAATGCATTACTCCTAATCCCAAGATACTGTAAAGTACAATGATCAGCACATTTTTCAAAAACTGTCCAATATACTCTATTTTAAAACGGGTGCCCGAAAACACGGCCACTTTCTGATATACATACTATAATTTTATAATATTATATATTTATATACTTTAATATATTTATTTTTAGTGCCAGGCACTAAAGATTCTTTTAGGTTACAGTTTTATGCATGAAAAGTACACATAGGCGGTTCGGTGGCGCAATGGTTGGCACAGCTGCCTCAAAGCTCCAGATCCCTGGTTTAATCTCCAACGCCGTCTATGTAGAGTCTGCATGTTCTCTCAGTATCTGCCTAGGTTTACCCTGGTTTCCTAGAATATAACAAGGAAGCATGCTAGGTTAATTGATGTTTCTAAATTGCCCTTAATGTACAAGTGTATGTAGGTGTTAGTGACCCTGACCTGGATAAAGTGGATAACAAAATTCAAAATTTAAATTGTGTACATAGGATTAGGTGAAGATGCAATTTGAATACTCTTTTTAGTGGACTTTTTTGTTTGTTTAAAATAGAAACATTGTGCATTTTTGCGTTTCTAAGCTTCAGAAATAAAGATATACCTTTTATCAAAGGTAACATGACAACTGAATTATGAACTCGGTATTGTGAATTGAATAGCGAGCAGGGTAACACTGCACCCCGTTGAGTCGCTTATCATAAGATAATGTATGATAACAGCTATCCTTAGAATGAAACATTGATTTGATATCAATGTTTTACAATGGTTTACATATAGACTGCTAGGGTTGAAAGAACTGTAGTTGAGCAGAGCCTTCATTTATGCATCATTATGTGCTTTCCTCCTACTTCTCAGATCCTCTGCACACCTATTTTGGCATCTGCGGTCTGTCTTTGATAGGTGAGCCCAATCTGCGCAAGGTGCACCCAGCTCTGAATGTCAGTTACAGGGCTTTTGAGTACCTTCAGCACCTGCACCGGGCATGGAAAGAAGGCTGCTCATGACAGAACACCACACACTCACACACACAAAAGCACTGAAGCCATGTGCCAACCGCGCCTCGTCCCACTGAAACCCAGCTCTGTTCACTTTAGCAGTAGAAACCAAGCTGAACATGAACCATGACTGATGTAAGGAGGAGCTACTGAATAATAAATAAATAAATGAGTCCAGCCTAATCAATGATTGAACATGAAACTGTCTGTCGCTTCGTGGACCATGCATAATGTTGCAAATGTTGCAAAGTCCCTTACTTGCGCAATACTTAGGACACCATTGCATTGTTCCGTTAAATTATTAAGGAATTGCAGTTATTTTGCCTTCATTAGACATTTAGAGGTAAACAGCACATGGTTAGGTTCTTAATAAATCCTTCTCGCTGTTTTTGGGCCACTTTT
Organism: Parotocinclus spilosoma; assembly: GCA_033117975.1. Classification (NCBI taxonomy): domain Eukaryota; kingdom Metazoa; phylum Chordata; class Actinopteri; order Siluriformes; family Loricariidae; genus Parotocinclus; species Parotocinclus spilosoma. Next base: position 3,780,042 of record JAVSBV010000113.1, read on the forward strand.
TGGTTTGCCTTCAATGTGTTTAACTTCAATACGTGATATTAATTTAGTAATAAGTAAGTAGTAAATTCGAATGCCTAATCAATGCAAAATCGGTTCTACTGTACTGTGGCATAGTGGCCAATGCTGTCACATCACAGTGCCAGATACCCCCAATTTTAATACTTGGCCCAAACTCCATTTGTGTGGGGTTTGTCTGCATGTTCTCCTTTTATCTATAACTGTCCTCCAGGTTCTCTTGTTTCCTCCAACGTTCCAAAGGCACCTGTTAGGTCAACTGGCATCACTTTAGTGTCCCTGAGTGAGTGAGTGAGTATGTTGGGTCAGCAGGTCTTTCTAAAAGTGTCTGAGTGATTGTGTGCATACCCTGCGATAGATTGCCACCCTGCCTACTGTGGGTTCATGCCTGTATCATGTGCTGCTGATTAGGCTTCAGCTCCCTGAGATTCTATATTAGATTATGTGGTCATGACATGATGAATGAATGAATACCACAGAATGAATTTCTTGTTGTTGCATCCTTTTGAGTTTAAATATACATTTCCAATGTAAATTGTATACTCTCATTACATGAAGATTGTTGCATTCTTTTAGACTTGCTAAGTGAACCATTTAAAAGTCTCTTTTGCTACGTGTCTTAGTTATCAATCCTAACATTGCGGCTGGAATAATGTCTTGCTTCTATCCACCAATCTTCCTCCATGGGTGCCCTGAACAACACACATTTCTGACCAGAGGGGGCAAGTATGTTTAAAACAAACAAACAAAAAAAAAACAGTCTCATGCCTGTGATGTTTTGATTAACCAGCATACAGATCAGTTCATTTTATTAGAGGAATGCCAGGTATCTACTCATTTTGTGGAAAATGGAATGTGGGTTTTTGTACATTGGTTAGCCCCATTGTTATAATAACACCACATATCTAATTAAATAACATGCATCAGTTGTATATAAAAGTCATTGAAATGTAGTGTGAAATTCTGGGGAAAAAAATGTGATTTGGTTGTTTTTCTATGCAACCGTGTTTGAACCTTTTATTTCAAAACCCCTCTTTTACCCCATTGCTGCAAACTGATATCACTTCTCAAGAAGATGCTTGAATGTTCCATCAAAGCTGGAAAGAAAAAAAAAATATTTTTTTTATGGCAATGAAATATTGATGTTATAAATTGAAAATAACACCTTTCTATGATTCCAAAATGCCAATTCTATAAAATGCAGTGAATTTTAAAGAATCAGTTGCAGTCTGTAATGTCAAATAAATGTTTATAACTGCTGGAGAGGCAGCTTGTATTTAATTGGAAAATAAAATAATGTATTTCTGTTTTCTGTACTCTCTTTTCAGTCATTTTTTAAACAAATGTTTCTGGTTAGCCCATTACCCAGAATTGTAGTTTTCAGTATCCTCTGCAGTATTCAGTACTGTTTATGCTTGCTGCAGTCCTTTTTCCTGTTAATGGTTTTCCAGTAATTAAAGTGCTTGTGTTTCATGTTTGATAGTTAGTTAGCAACAGCTACAACCTAATGTTGTAAAGATTTATAGCTAAAACTACAACCCAGTCAGTGCACATTAATTTTATTAGTTGTATTAGATATGGTCCTAACATTACAGAGTTACACAGAATAGTACTGTTTTTTAAGAAGGTAGTCTAATGACATTCAGTTCTAGCCGTGAATTCTAGTGTTTGATGACTTGTTTGAGTTCATGTAAATTAAAATTTTAATGCACATATACTGAGAGTCACCAAGGAGTTGATCCTTTGCACAAGAATCTCACATACACTTAGAGGTATTTTACAATATGCAGGCCACCTACTTGCATGTTTTTGTTAGGTGGAAAGAAACCAGTACCTAATGCCCAAGCTCACTCTAGTCTAATGCATTGTAAGGGCAGATGTTAGGTCAATCAATACAGTGCTTATGGAAAACCATACCTCTTGGAAGCAGTCTTTGGTGTTGGTATTATTTACTGAGAGCATGCGCATTTTTTTTATTTATTTCCAGATTTATTTATACGAAATGACAACAACTATGAAAACTAACACACCTTCAAAAACTCGAAATACTTCCTGGTTTCATACTTTAGAGCCACCTTATGCTTTAATTACAGTCATCAGTCTATTTAACACAAACATTTTTTCGAAGTTGCATCAGAAGGAAACAAGACTGACAGGTGACACTTTATTACCACATTGCTGTACCAGCCAGCTTTGTTTTGTATCTTATAAGATTGTTTTCACAAGCACAAGCCACACAATCACTGGAATAAACAACTGTAAATCCTTCAGTGGTGTCACTGGCTTCGTGATAGCTTCCCTTGTCAATAACATCCTGGCTTGGTTATCCTCTTTGGATGGGTTGCCCAAGTCAAGGTGCTGCTGGTGCCATACACTTTCCATTTATGAAGATTTCTCAGAGCGCTATTCGGAGATCTAGTTAAATCCTCTGACATCCTACCGTACAGTTCTCCTGTGTCTTTCTGCACAACTGATTCATCCTTACAGTTCAAGCAATTTTGAGATTAGGGCATTGCTCAATCATCCAACAATGACAGCTTTGACAAAAGTGGGAATTGAACATTGAAACTTCTGGTCCAGAAAGTTAAGGGATATGAACTTTACTGTTGTGTTTTCAAATTAGCAAGATACGTTATATTCAACTCAGTCCTGGATCAATCTGTTTGGTATTTTCACAATGTGTTATAATACATATTTGGGGAGGTTTTAAAATTTTTTAAGTCAAAACTTGCTTACAGGTAACATTAAAAAAATGTTTCGACGGTACAGTCCCAGTTGTCATATATATTTTATCTAGTTGTTACTTCCCCCTCAAATGGAGCACAGTTTTACAGATGTGATGAATTAGAAATAAATGAGCAACTTGTTTTAAAGTAAATAACAAAAAGGAGGGGGAAATAACTGAGTTTTATGATAAATCCTTTGATAGCACACTGGGGTGGGATGCTAGCTGTGAGGCGAGGGGCGGGGCTTCATGATCTAAACATGTTCTAAATGGATTATTCAAGTGGCGTCGTAAAGCATCCAGTGATCAGTGTGACATTATAATGAGACTCACATAGGGTGATGCTCAGGAGGGCTCTCACACACACACACACACACACACACACACAATTCCTGCTCTCGCTTCTTTCTCTTGGTGTGTATCCGAGGAGACCAAACCGCACCCTTCAGCTGTTATTCCCGCTCACTCCCTTAATATTTCATTCATTTTAATCCTCTTCGTCTATCGATCGGATTTTTTACCATGTCTGACTCAGAGGAGATAACCGAGTTCGGCAGCATCGTGGAGCGGATTGAAAATGGACAGGTAAGATCTTTATATCTCGTCTATCATTTGTTCTTACAAACCTGTTATGGCTTTGATCTTGGGAAGAGACGGGATGCTGCTGTCAGTTCTAGGCCGACGTGTTTCCTTAAGAAACGCACACAGCCTTTTGTGCAAACCTCTTATTTTCTTTGCTTAAAAACTGAACAAGGAAAATGTATTTTAAATACACCCATATAGAATGAAACATAGGCAAGCCTTCATTGTGTTTTTTAAGAAATAATACAGAAATGTAGTTACCATTTTGCATTTATATGCTGAATTCACTTTACAGTCATAATGTAACCACTTCATTTAATTTCCTATTTCTTATGCTTTGCTATGTACTAAATGTACGTTTTGATATTTTAAGTACATCTAAAACCTCTAAAATAAATAAATAACCAGACCCATACCAACGTTATAGTGTCGCGGAAGGGTTGAGAGTAATTTGTCAAGCACAGACTACAGCAAATATTGTGACAAAATGTTCAAAAGTTCAAAATGTTTATAATCATTCAGTCTGTACCAACAAATTAAGCCTGCATAGTAAAGTTACCTGTACCCCATACTGTACTGCTACCATGCATCGGTCATTTCTGTGATGAAAATGGCACTCAGGCACTCATTTTAAACTTACAAAATATATATATGTGTGCCTGTGTTGTATCCACAACCCCAATTCCAAAAATAATTTGGACAGTATGGATAATGCAAATTAAAAAGCTGTGTCAGTTAAGAAACATCCTGCATTTTAGATCTGCAGCATATTGCTACAAAAGTTGGACCAGGGCTATTTTATGGTTGATAATAAGGCAAATAAACAATTTGGTACATAAGCAGTGTCCATAAAAGGATTTGGAGAGAAAAGATGGGCAAATGATGTCCAGGTTGTTAACAAATGTGTGAGAAAATGAATGATATGTTTAAAAAACAATGTTCCTGAAAGAGATATTGAAAGGATATTTCCACATTTCTCCATTTACGGTACATAATATCATACAAAACCACATGGCCTGCCTGCTGGCCACTTAATCAATCTTCTTGCAATTAGACTTAATAATTAAAGTCTAGGTACAATAGGCTGGGGGTTGTAATTGTAAATACTGAAGCTGCCATAATACGAAAAGAAAACTCACACAGACACAGGGGAAACATTGCAAATTCCACACAGTCAGTAGAAGGAGTTGTAAAGTGACCGGTCTTAACTCAGAGCCAACCAATTGTTTCTAGCATGTGATGCTGTACGCGACTGTTTGCATTTAAACCCGGGTCCCTGTGGTGGTGGACTAGAATATTTCTTATCGCCTTCTGACTCCCGATATTATTGTTATTCATGTATTAATTTGATTCATACGTGCTTTATCCAATTCATGGTTGTGGGGAGCTGGTGTCTAAGCAGCGGCAAAGGGTACAAGGTGGGATTCGGCATGGTGTCAGTTCATTTTGTTTATTTTTATTTGACTCCTTTAATGTTGCTATCAGCATCAGTGGCCACACACACACAACTAGTTACACACACATACACAAGTCAATGGCAATTTAGAGTAATCAATTAACCTAACATGCATGTCTTTAGACTGTGGAAGAAAACGTGGAGTACCCGGAGTAAACCCATGTGGACAAGCAGACTCCACCCTGGGATTGAGGCGGTGGTGCTACCCACCGAACCACTGTGTCGGTTCATTACAGGGCATATGCACAGACGCACACTGGGATACTTCATAGAGACATATTTTTTGTGAATATCAGTGGATTTGGATTCAGAGAGATACCTTGACATGTCACTTACTTGTCTGAGGCAGCATAATGGTGGACCGCTTTGACCTGTTCGCTCACACCTCAACAGATCCAGGTTTGAGCCCTAGCTTAGCTGCTGCAGGTTTTCTCCCACATGCAGGTTTTCTCCCACATTCCAAAGACATGTTTTAGGCCTTAAGTCTCATACCAGTACCAGTGTGTGTGAACATGACAGGTGATTTACTGGTACCCAGTCTCTGGTTGATTTCTGCCTATGCTCTTTGCTGGTGGTTAATCCACGCATGAAGAATTGGATTACGCAAACATGTAAAGTGAGTGAATTGGTATTATAAGAAGAAGCAGTTGTATTTTCCTGATCATCGTGATAAATCGGATAGAATCGTTGCATTCGCACTTGGTCACGCCCCCTAATTTGCATACACCCGCGTTGCCGGAATGGTTGCTAGAGGCCATTTTCGGGGCCCCGCCCCTTGACCGGCTTCTCGCTCTGGCTTTCCTTATACCAAAGAGCAGCGTGTTAAGCCTCATCAGTCACACGCTCATTAACGCTTAGTGCTGTTTGTTTCGTACCCATTCTACTTATATAACAGACTTTCTTTTTAAACTCAACAAGTTATATAAGATGTCTGCGGCTGCCCGACGCATTTCGAGTGGGGTAAGTGATAATAATAAGGTAAATCTACTCAGAGCAAAACACAAACAGTGTCTCTGCTTTCATTTTGAATTAATAATAAAACGAGAGGTGAGGAATAAAGTGAAACCCGATTGTTTAGTTGTTAATTAACGGCAGCATTTCTCGTTAAGTATGTAAATGTAATTCTGAATGTATAGTTATATCTTTACATTTTGGCTTAAATGTGGAATTTCAACCGAGAAACTAAGCAATACTCAACAATGGCTTGCTCCCTCTTCCCCTTTTCCCCCCTACGTAGCTTTTCATATGTAAATGAGGTTTTATTTGGGGTGCAGGGGATTCAGGCTCATTTGAAACCAGTGTAGACAATTACAAATGTATAGGAAATGTTTTAGCGTGACAATGTGTGTGATATCTATTTTCCCTATTAGGAAATTTCATAGTAGTGTTTAAATTGGGGGATATCTCATTTTGAAGCTTCCCCTTATTTTTTGAGCAGTATACACAACGTGCTCTGAGGGAAAGCAAAATCTGTCCCTGAGCTGTTAATATTTTGATATTTTGCAAGAACATTGAGCAAACACTGCTCTTGTCTCCTCCTGTTTGCAGGTCTCTATAAGGAACATAGAGCGAGAGCTGATATGCCCGATTTGCAAGGAACTTTTCACGCACCCCCTCATTCTACCATGCCAGCACAGTGTCTGCCACAAATGTGTAAAGGAGCTGCTCATGCTAAACCAGGATGACTCGTTTGGCATGGATTTTGCATCCGAGTGCTCGAACCCTGGAAGCCCTCGTTCGAGAGTTCCCTCTCCCAGCATGGAAAGACTTGACAGGCTGGTGCGATCAGGTGCGTCCCAGATCCAGCACACGACACGTAAACATCAATATGAATTATTTTTTAAATTTGTTGGAGAAAGTTTAAAAAAATGTGTATTCCCACTGCTAGGAGAGTTGCATATCTGTATTGTGTCAGGGTCAGAGGATCTTTGTGGGGAGACCCTACGTAATTAAAGCAGACTAATGAAAGTCTTCAGATTTTAAGATAACCATTGATGCAGTTTATTCTCCCAAACAGATGTAAACCTGACTAATTTATTGTGGTTATGTTATAATATGTTACAATGTGCAGGTTATGTCAAAACCATTGCAAAATCCTTTATTTCAAACATGCAGTATAAAAGTTATATTTTTATTATGAAGCGCGTTTTGAGAACCTGAATGCACCTGTTGTAAATGTTTAAGTTTAAAGCCTTTGATTTATGGGTAAACACATTTTTGGGGGCACCAGTCCGGCTTTAGCCCAGTACATGGTGCTTGGTGCATATAATGTGTGTCTCCCCAGCAGAGAGGAGGAATTGTTCATGTTTTGCAGTTGTATCTCTCACAAAGAGTTGTCATGGTGAGGCACTCCTGCAGGAATGTATGAGCAGGATTAAATCAAACCGAGCCAACCTTCGGACCAGCACCTCTGAACTCGCTTTATGTTGTCTAGGATTTGTTTTCCTGACATTTGCTTAAGCAAATGTTTTAGCGGTTTTTATTTCCATATAACATATGTGCATAGTCCGTGTTGAATAACAGATGCATTCATGTTTTCTCATGTACAGTGTCAGCGTTGTGTTGATATATAATATGATTTCATGTTCGTGCAAATCATGGGCTGTGAACCAGGTCTCACTCCACCTTTGTATTTCACATTTGAATTTGTTAGTCTTATTTTATTTTACTTCTCTGTTTGTCGCTTGCAGCCTCACTCAGAAGGTCATTTGGAGGGAGAGGTAGATTTGGGTTACATAATTTGAATAGCAGTAGTGAGTACACTGTTTGTAGAAGCCCTATGAACACTATTTCTCTGAATTTCTTCTTACAAGTGGTTCCTTGTATGAGAAGGTGTAATGGAGTAACGGGAAAGATGTAGCAAACAAACTATCTGTAACTCTTTTAAATGTCTACTGAGCATATTCGTTGCTGCTATTAGAACTGTGGCTGTTGCCATGGGAGTGCGGTAGAATGGAATTTTGGGCCCACGGTACAGAGTACCATTTTAGTTCCTGGGCAAATAGAACATTATGAAACTTTTTTAAAAGCTAAGGATATTTTAAACATAAATGAATAATATGTACAAACTATGGAAAAAAAAATGTACAATACTCATATTAAGGAATTAGTCCATTGGGCGTTTTGCTGAAGTACGCTCAGAAGGCAGTTAAAATTGAGTAGTGCTAATGAAATAATTGGGTGTTTCAAAGTTTTATGCCTATACACCTGCCTTTGATGTTAATTACACACCTCTCCTCCCAACTAACCAAACAGTCTGCATCTGTGAAATCACCCAACCCTGTAACATAAGAAGGTACTGATGCTATAGTACAAAAGGATGAGGGATGGGCCACACCCACTTACTGAACCCAATTTTCTGTTACCAGACGACTCCGACTTTTAATCAGGGTGTTTCTCTGATGCCAAGACTCATGACTTTTGCAATAAGCTTAATGTAAAATGCTGTAATTGATCAGCTTTTAACGAAAATGTCAATCAATCTGAGCATTACACTGATAAATTAATCAACAGTTCAGCAGTCATCAAATGCTTGAAAATAAACAGGTTAAGCTAACCACATTGCATAGCTAGACGTGCACTACACTGCTAAAAGAATGTGGACAGGCCTTCAAATTAGCTGTTTTGGCATATCTAGCCAGGCCCACTGCTAACGGGCGTGGATGTGTTGGGCTCACCGAGTCTGACTTTCAAATCTGAGGTTGTGAGATGTTAAGAGAATACATCAAATGGCTGCCAGAGCTCCAGCTAAATAATTCCATTAAAGGGAGTACTTAATTCTATGTTATTAATTCTGTTACAATATCATTTTACTGACTTGTGTGTGATTCCATTTTTGTAGTAACAGTATGAGGAAGTCTTTCCTTTTCTATTGTACTTGCATCTATTGACAAGGCAAGATCCATTAATATGATATCATCTTAATGTGGGAAAACCCTGAATGCTGTTCTCTGAGATCTTACAGTGGCTGCCGGTGGTTTTCAAATAGAAATAGCACATATATTCACATATTATCACTTACTTTTACTGGCTAGACATATCATAACCTTAGCATAGAAATTATAATATCCTTTCATTAGAGCTGAAGGTAGTTGTGTTGCCTACTACAGCCTCTAATTAGAAAAGTTGTTCTGCATGTGATTTTGTATTGTCTTGTTGAAAATGCATTGACGGCCCTTGAAGGCAGCTTATGTTGTTACAAAATCCCCTTTTTGTGCGTTAATGCAGTCATTACAGAAGTGTATATCACCTTTGCCAAGGGCACTGACATAACCCTATACCATGACAGACTCTGGCTTTTGGAGTTGTTGCTGATAATCTGAATGACCCTTTGCCATGCTTTAGGATGAGACAAACCAAAAAACCAAATTGCTGTGCAAAACACACCTAGTTGAAAGAGTTCCCAGATGAGTAAAGGGTGTTAAATCAGCAAATGGGAGACTTCAAAATTAGTGTGCAGGGACTTTGGTGTAGTTGTCAGGTGTCCACAAGCCTTTAGTCGTATAGTGTATGTCTAACTGGCAACTATATAGTGAATCAGCTTAGTCGTTTTATAAGCACTTTACAGTTTCTCACAAAAGTGAAAAACCACTCGCATTTTTATAAATATTTTATTATACCTTGCATGGGGCAATACTGAAGACGACACTTTGCTGTGCCTTTGAAATAACTTTAAATAACACGCAGCCATTAATGTCTAAATTAATGACCAATTGTGTCCAGATTGGTATCATGTACCATTTGGTATCATGTTACTCATTAGTTGACAAGGTCAGCTTAAGGTGTAAGCAGGGTGCTGCCAGCATTGCTGCAGAGGTTAAAGGGTTGGGGGGGTTGTCGGTGCTCAGGCTATACGTTCCACACTGTATCAAACTGGTCTGCATGGCTGTCATTCCAGAAGGAGGCCTTTCATAATGATTACGCACAAGAAAGCCCACAAACAGTTTGCTGAAGACAGTCAGACTAAGGATATGAGTTACTGGAACCATGTGGTCTGATGTGATCAATATAAACTTCTTTGGTTCAGATGATGTTAAGTGTTAAGCAAACAGGTGTGGAGTAAAAAGAGAATTGTGTCATGCCTACAGTCAAGCATGGTGATGGGAATCCCATGGTTTAGGCATGAGTGTTTGGACTGTGGGACTATGGGACTGTGGTGGCTTAGCGGTTAAGGTACTGGACTATGGGCCAGAGGGTCCAGGGTTCAAATGCCACCTCTGCTACAGTTGGGTCCCTGAGCAAGACCCTTAACCCACAATTGCTTGCATTGTAAGACTGTATTAATTGTAAGTTGCTCTGGTTACAGGCGTCTACTAAATGACATAAATGTAAATAAACGTGTTGCTGGCTGTGAGGAGCTACAGTTCATTGAGGGACCCATGAATGCTAACTTACTGTGACATGCTGATACCGAGCATGATTACCTCCCTTTGGACACTGGGCTGCAGGGCAGTATTCCAACATAACAACCCCAAACACACCTCTAAGCATTGCTTAAGGTACTGAGGGTAAGGGTCCATCATGTCTCCTGACCTCAAAAACATCTGTGGATGTGAAATGTGTAGGAGCGCTAACATCTACCAGCTTTGTAATGTTGTCATGGAGGAGTGGAAAAGGATTCCAGTTGTAACCTGTGAAGTTCTATTGAACTCCATGCCCAAGACAGTTAAGGGTAGAAATTGATGGTGGCCAGACAGAATATTGACACTTTGAGCATAAGGGATGTACTCACTTTTGTTGCCAGGGGTTTAGTCAGTGGCTGTCCTTTGAGATATTTTGAGGGCACAGCAAATTTACGTTGTTATACAGTACAAGCTGTAGACTTAGCAATTTACATTGTATCAAAGAGTCATATCAGTGTTGTCCCATAAGATATAGGATAGTTGTAAATGTAAAGGATAAATGTAAGGGGTGTACCCACTTTGTGAGTAACTGTATATTTAAAAGCACTACAAATGGGTGTGGTTTATTTAATTAAAATTACATTAGACTGATTTTAATGTGCCAATAATCATTATCCCCAGATTTGCTGTAAATTGTTAGTCTGTAATTAGATCCATTTACTTCCAAGCTAAAGGCAGACTTGTAAACTTTGCAACATTCAAACATTGGAAAGAAGAGGCAAAATGTAAAAAAAAAAATGCAATAGTCTTGATTGCTTCAAAGTACTATACTCCTCAACCAACATTAGTTTAATAGCCTGCCATTCAGCTGTTCTTTGGCTGCCTGCGAATCAGTCTGCCCTGTAATCTAGAATGCAACACATTACAGTGCTCTCTGCTATAGTGCAAAAAGAAACTTGCTGCAGTGTTTAACTGAACTTAAGATTCATGCAAAAGTGAGGTTTTAAATGCATCAGACCTGCATAAAGTGCAGACCTGACCCATCATCAATACAAAATGGTTGTAAGTCTCGGATTTTGGAGCAAGACCATTGTCTCCAATAAGAGGGTGCTTTGCTGTTAATTTGTGGTTTTTGTAGGGCCAGTTACCTCTATGCTCTGCCAGAATGGCCTTATGATGACTTACTGGTCTGAGCGTTTTATTTTTTTCCCTCCTCTGCACTGAGTCTCAATGCGGCAGCAGCAGCAGCCGGCCCCAGCATGCCGTGCTGCAGATGCTGTCTGCTCCTCCCCTACTCGAGCAGCACAACGCACCCATGGCCTAAGTACATGCTTCTTTTTCTAACACGCCATCGCCCATTCCTCATTTTTACTCAAAGCAGACATCCCTCCATTCCCAAGAGCAAAACCATTTACTATTTCATGACTCCTGCCACATCCATTACACTTGGTCATTAGACGTCTGTTATACCTTTTAGATCTGTGTTGTGTGAGCACTGCATGTTTGTGCCAGTACAAGATTTAACTGCATCCACTGGCCATTATGTGATGTTACTGTGTCATGTCCATGCCATGCATCTGAGTTTGGACTTTCTTTAGCTCAGTGTTACAGACATCATGCCTGTCTCTGTCATTGTTGCAGTGAATGCTTTTTTTGTGCTGTCAGTAACTTTCTTTTTCTCGACACCTCTGCTGTCTTTAAGTTAAATACATTGAACTGGACAAAGGATATTACAAAAGCTCTGCTATTAGCAGGTTTTGAGAGGATATTTAAATGATTGGTGAACTTGAGTCATTTGTAGGTTAACTTATTTTAGTTTCTAGTAAAGAAGTTTATAACATTGGTCTGTAATCCATTTCACAATCCATGTGCCATCTGCTTTGTTGTCCCTTTATGAACTCTTTATTGTCCAGATCTTTGTGAGCTTTTTTGTTCAGCGCTTTGTATTTGCAAGAAATTCTAATTGCCTGACCTTTAGGTTAGCAACTTTTCATTTCTATTATTGTATGTTAATTTTTACCTGAAAGTGTAATTTCTGTATGATAATAGGGTCTGTGTCCTCCTCTCCTGGCTGGAGACGCTCCTCAGTGACTCCCCGCGTCACTACTTTTCCATGCCCGGGTTGCCAGCGTGATATTGACCTAGGCGAGCGTGGCATCAGCATGCTCTTCCGTAATTTCACACTGGAAAGCATTGTGGAGCGTTACAGACAGGCAGCACGTGCTGCTATTGCCATAATGTGCAATGTTTGTAAACCTCCCACTGTGCAAGAGGCTACCAAGAGCTGCATGGACTGTAAGGCCAGCTACTGCAATGAATGTTTTAAGCTGAACCATCCGTGGGGGACACCCAAAGCCCAGCACGAGTATGTTGGGCCCACCACTAACTTCAGACCGAAGGTAAGACAGGCCAAGCAAGCAACTGAAAGTTGGTACGTTTGAGTGATTTATTATGCAGAAGAATATTGCACATATCTGCTGAGGGTTGTGGCTTTGTTCAATTTAAAATCAGACTTTGTACTGCAATTGCGATATTAAGTTGTCAAACACAACTTGAATGGCTTTTTATAGTCATCAAATTTTCTGCAACCCATCAGATAAAGCTGTACAAAAAAATGTACAAAAAGGATAAGGTGTTCCTTACATTTATGCCATTTTAGATGGTGTGAAATTAAGATTTTTTTTTTGTGAACTTCATTTGTATATACAGTGCCCTCCATAATTATTGGCACCCCTGGTTAAGATGTGTTCTTTAGCTTCTAGTACATTTTCTAAATAATATAGGACCACGATGGAAAAAAAAAAGAGTAAAATCCAACCTTTAACTTAAGTGCATTTATTCAGTAGGAAAAAAATTCCCACATTAAGAAATAATTGTTTAACATTAAATCATGTGTGCCACAATTATTAGCACCCCTGATGTTAATACTTTGTACAAACCCCCTTTGCCAACAAAACAGCACCTAATATTCTCCTATAATATTTCACAAGATGGGAGAATACAGAAAGAGGGATCTTCGACCATTCCTCTTTGCACAATCTCTCTAAATCATCCAGCAACCTGGGTCCTCTGCTCTCTGCACTCTTCTCTTCACCTCACCCCACAGGTTCTCAATGGGGTTGAGGTCTGGGGACTGATATGGCCATGGGAGCTTGATTCTGTGTGTGGTGAACCGTTTCTGTGTAGATTTGCCCATATATTTAGGGTCATTATCTTGCTGAAAGACCCAGTGACAACCCATCATGAGCTTTCAGGCAGAAGCCAACAGATTTGTTTTAAAATGTCCTGGTATTTCAAACATTCATGATCCCATGCAGTCTAACTAGGTTCCCAGGGCCTTTGGAAGAGAAACAGGCCCACAGCATTACTGATCCCCCCATATTTCACAGTGGACATGAGGTGCTTTTCTGCATACTCAGCTATTGTTATGCCAGACCCACTTAGAGCATTTGTTGCCCAAAGCTCTATCTTTGTTTTATCTGACCAAAGCACATGGTCCCAGTATCTGACCAAAGCACACTGTCCCAGTTGTAGTCCCAGTACTGCTTAGCAAAGTCCAAACGTTTGCGTTTATGATTGAGAGTGAAAAAAGTTTTTTCCATGCATGCCTCCCAAACAGCTTGTTGGCATGTAGATAGCGCCTTATGGTTGTTTTGGATACTTTGTTACCAGCTACCATTTGTTGCAAATCTGTAACAGTGAGCTTTGGATAACTTTTAATTTCTCTTATCATCCTCCTCACTGTGCGTGGTGGCAAAATAAACTCGCCTCCTCGTCCAGGCTTGTTTACCACTGTTCCAGTTGTTTTAAACTTCTTCTGAACTCCCTCCATCGGTTGGACATCAGGAGACGATGTGCCGCCAAGGACCTCCCACTAAGAACTCTTTTTATAATCTATTCTGTTGTATAATTTTGTTCATTTTAATTTTTCTATTACTAATTTAACTGTTGTTACTAATTTGTTAATTTAATACTGTAGTTTGATATACTTTGGTG
>JAVSBV010000113.1:3804516-3815927 GCA_033117975.1 Parotocinclus spilosoma
TATGTGTATGTGTATGTGTATGTGTATGTGTATGTGTGTGTGTGTGTGTGTGTGTGTGTGTGTGTGTGTGTGTGTGTCTTAGCTTTGATATTACCTCGAGTGGTCGATGAATAGAATTTGATGCTAAAGAGCGACGTTAAACACAATAAAAGACAAACAAACAAAAAACCATACATACAGTGGGCTAAAGTACAGTACTAAAGTATTTAGTCAGCCACTGATGTGCATATTCTTCTACTTCTACTAAAGATGAGAGGTCTGTCATTTTCATCACTTCACACTTCAACTATTAGATACAAAATGAGAAAAAGAATCCAGGAAAAAAATTGAGTCATTGTAGGGTTTTTAAATAATTTTTTTTTTAATTTATGGAAAATAAGTGTTTGGTCACCCACACCCCGTGTTAAAGGAAGAATGAGCGGGGTCATGTGTCGTGAGATTTTAAACCAAAACACTGCTCGAATGAAGAAGTGGCTCCATAAAAAGCATTTCAAGGTCCTGGAGTGCTCTAGCCAGTCTCCAGACCTCAACCCCATAGAAATTTTTTTAAAAGTCCATGTTGCTCAGCGGCAGCCCCAAAACATCACTGCTCTAGAGGAGATCTGCATGGAGGAATGGGCCAAAATACCAGTTGCAGTGTGTGCAAACCTGGTGAAGACTTACAGGAAACATTTGACCTCCGTCATTGCCAACAAAGGTTATGTCACAAAGTGTTGAGTTGAACTTTTGTTATTGACCAAATACTTATTTTCCACCATAAGTTACAAATAAATTCAAACAAATCCTACAATGTGACTTCCTGGATTTTTTTTCTCATTGTGTCTCTCATAGTTGAAGTGTACCTATAATGAAAATTACAGACCCCTGTATATTACCAAACGGTAAGCTATAACTAACTAGTCTTTCATGTCTCATTCTTATAGGGTTTCCCGTCCAGTCTCACTGTCCTTGTGCCGTGAAGATGAACCTTTCTCTGGCCTTGAGCCATTGCCTTTAAGGTTGATGCAACAGGACTGTACAGCCATGAAAACGCTCCTGCTTCGTCTGCGCAGGGCTCTGCAGGAGGTAAGACGTCATGCTAGCATACTTCTGAACACAGTTGTATCTGCTATAGCTGGAGCACACGTTTACTTTAGCTATAAGCCAGCTATGTTTTTACATGGAGCACTAATACCCATCTCAGCAATTCAATTTTGGCTGAGACCCTTACTATATCTGTTAAACAAAGCTAATTTTGTTCTTAGAGGCTGTATATGTACTCCATGCTGACTAATGTTCATTAAGCTTTCTTTATTGACAACGACTATAAAACAAAAGACATACACACCCTCCAGACCCTGCTTCTCCACACTGCTGTACAGCAGCTACACTAAATCTAAAAATAAGGCCAAGAAAGATGATCTAGGGAAGAGTTAATAACAAAAAAACACAAATAATAAACAGGAAATTGTTTTCCCTTCTTGCCAACCCTGTTCTCTTATTAACTTGCAAATGTGTTGTCTTAACATGTAAACAGCTTACCAACAAGAATCACATCGACTTGTCCCTTTTAACCTTAGTTATATTAAATTAATTATTGATCCTTTCTTTCCTTACATTTACTGTGTTTATCACTTACGACTAATATGGTGTGACACATGTATATGCAATATAAATTAAGAAATGCAAGCCAATTTCAATGCTGCATTGTAAAACATTTACCCTTATTTAAACTAATACTTTGTATTATGTTTTTCTAGACTATTTTATGCAGAACTACATAATTTAATTTGTGAAACATTCATACTTTTTGCTAATTTGCGATAACGCTATTGTAAGAAGATCTTTAATGCTAACAAAACTTAGGTTTGAATGACTTTAAAATAAAATATCCCCTTTTTAAAAAAAATATTTTGTAAGCAACATATTTGTTATTACGCAGGTAGGGATTTGTGCTATTCATGCTAGTTTTAGTGTATTCTAATAGAAGATGAGAATACTTTCAAGCCTCCCGTCTTCATAACCCCAGAGTAATGTATCATTCAGACATGGAATACATCTAATAAGAATTGCTTATGAAATAGGTTTGATTTATTATTTGTTTGGTTATTTAGCCTGTGTTCATAATGGCACTGAGGCAGTCATTTAAGCATAAAAGTGGATGGAGGTAGGACAGATAGCATAAAGACAATTGTTTTATAAAGACCTACAGTAAACCGTACTTGTGTTTATAGATTAACTTGATTTGATTGGTTTAGGTAACTACTTTTGTTTATATTCTTACAACCCCAATTCCAATGAAGTTGGGATGTTTTGTGAAACATAGATAAAACAGAAAATCATTTTCAACCTATATTCAATTGAATACACTACAAAGACAAGATATAAACGGAAAGACTTTATTGTTTTTTTTTTTTTTTGCAAATGCTCACTCATTGAGTTTGCAGGGATGTCCCTGAAAAAGACGTTGCTTGGATGGCAGCATATGTTGTTCCAAAACCTGTATGTACCTTTCATCATTAATGGTGCCTTCACAGACGTGCAAATTACCCAAACCATGGGCCTGCTGAGCCTTTCTGAATGCTCTCTTTATACAAAATTATGACACTCACCAGTGGAATGTTTCAAACAAACTGTGGAATGTTCCAAACATGTGTCCCAACTCTTTTGGAGCGTGTTGCAGAGATCACATTTCAAATGAGTGAATATTTGCAAAAATACAATAAAGTTTATCCGTTTGAACATGAAATATCTTGTTTGTAGTGTATTCAATTGAATATGGCTTAAAAAGAATTTGCAAATCATCGTATTCTGTTCTTATTTATGTTTTAAATAATGTAACTTCATTGCAATTGGTGTCATAAATAATCTGCTTTTTAATTTCAAAATTAACAATAGTTTCAGTTAAAAGCTTTGTTATAGGGTTACATTTGGTTTCGTTTATGTCAAAATTAAGTTCTCCCATCGGAATTCAGCAATGATGGCTTGTATTGTGTACATGCTGCTTCTTGCTTCTTACATTACCACTTTTTTTCAATTTCTCACAATTTATTTTTTCATACTTTTGGTTGTTGGATTATTTTATCTGTAGTCATAGTTTACTTATGAAAAGTGATTTCTGTGGACAAATGTACTGTTTTAGTCAGTAAATATGATGTTAATACCTTCATAAGATGTTAATACTGCCAAATAAATAATGTTGGAACAGTATGAAGAATGCAAAACATAAGAAATACCCCACAAACCCACAGGTCTAGCAATGAGGTAAAAAGTTATCTGATGTCAAACTCCTGATTTGGTACAAAAGCAGTATCCATAAAAGGCTGTGTTTCTGAGGTGCAAAGGTAGGCAGAGTATACCCAGTTTGTTTTTCAAATAAAGATCGGAAAGGTTTTACAGACTACTGGTGTGCTTTAAGAAATGGCGCACAATGACACAACGAGCCACAATATAATTAATATGACTATTTTAGATGCTAAGTTTTTGACAAATTTTTAAGTGAATGAAATACGTTCTCATGTTTTTTGCTTCTCTTCCCTTTTAGAGCACTGAAACCAGTCCTGCCAGCAGCCTCCATTCTTTACCCATAAGCCCCTGTAGTGAGAAGTCACTATTTCTAAAGGTAAATGCATTGTGAAATGTATTTGATGTAATTTGGAAAACCATTGAAAACTTAAGGATTTTTAGGATTTCTAGATAACTTTATGGTCTGAATTAGTTTCCATGTTCCCCGTGCCCTTGTGGTTTTCTCTCCTGTGGCTTAATCCTACATTTTATGGATACTTACTTTTCCCTAGTAATTTTTGCAGTTCACATACTTATTTTCTACAAGCTTACACAGTTTTCTGGTGTCACATGTCATGTCATGTCATGTCATGTCATGTCATGTCATGTGCTTTTGTCAAAACACACACACACACACACACTAACCAGTGCTGTTGTGAGCGACTTATGTTGAGTGCCACTTTTTTTAAGTCATAATGAGCCGCTGGTCACCGCACTCCCTGAGTGATTCACGGCAAGTCATAAACTTCTTCATGATTTGTGCTGGTCTGTGCAGTCAATATCAGAACCGTTCTTATGCTTAGCTTTTAGTTTTTACATAATGCTCAATCCATGGGTGGAGATACTCATACAGGGGTGATATAATTGTAATGAGCCTCCATGTTACATAGAATGCAAATCATATTGAATTGATTTATTGAACTCCAGGTTTTCTGAAATAGGCAGCCCACATAAAATGACTGGGCTGTCTAATTTCACAGTTTGCTGGTTAGTAGGCACTCCAGATACCCAACTGTATGCTGCCAAGCATTGAAAAGGTGAGATTTATATAATATGTACCCACTCAATTTACTCAGAGTTCATGTGTTGGTCTGCTGATGACATGCGTTTCCATCAAACATAACTATCCAAAGTATTGTCATTACTAAACTATAATATAGAGTGTGACTCATTTTCATCTCGAATAATGCACTCTGTCGTTTTCAGTTCACCTTCCATATGGAAGAGTCTGAATTCTTCTTCTCAACCATCAATAAAATTTTTGTAGCTATCTTGATGAGATTATTTTATTATACTCGCTAATCCTCTGGAGTTGACGCTGAATGTCACGGGAGAAAGATTTATAATTCTGCCTATGGAGCTTTTTGTGAAGAGAGAAGAGGATTTTGTTTTTCATCAGGACTGTTTTTTGTTGTGAGTCAGAAATCCCGTTGAGCTGAGCAAAGTTGGAAATGAGGTCTCGCTCTGTCCTCCTTCCTGACCTACATGGAGCACATGCAGAAGCAGCAGCCACCCCAGTGAACCATGTGATGTCGCAGCTCGTCCATAGGACATCACTTTGCAGCAAGAGGAATGCTTAGAATAGGACTCCATGAATTCTGACATCGTGTTCAGATGACAGAAGAAGAAGAAGGGTGGACTTGTCCTGCTTCGTTCTAGAAAATAAAACTTCCCAGATTTTAAAAATAAAACCCACCATCCCACCTGAGACAGAACCGTGTCACTTCTTGTCCTACTTTGAGCACAAAACTTGTACTGAACATTTGTTATCCCAGTCTTCTTTAGAGTTGGAATCTGTGCTCTCATTTGGCTAAAATTAAGAGATTACAGGGAAAATGAAGTTAGGTCGTACCTAGTAATTGCTTGTAATAGTTTAATATAACAAATGCATTTAATTGTACATTAAGTATATTTTATAGTTTTGTGTTCAGTATGAATTATAATTCTACTGTTAGAGAATAAATGTTTTTAAACAGTTGAATGCCGGTAAGCCACCCTTATGTCTCCTACAGAGACTCTTTCCTCCAGTGGCAAACACTGAGTATGACAGTTCTCTTATATTAAAACTGCAGGTAAAGTCAGCTATAGCATAGATGAGTTCTGATGATGAGCAATTTGTGGAGATGTAGACAGGTGTGCTGTGAATATGAAGGATCGGCAATGCTCATTCAAAGGAGAAAGGGCAGTATCCCATTGTGCATGGTACATATAAAATAGTTGTACATAAAAATTAATAACATTTAATACATGTATGTGCAATAAAATCCTTCCGATTACTGTCCATGTACTTAAACTTGAGGTCTTAAAATTTATAATGGATAATAAAATTCTGCCTTTTAACTTCAGACACTGTGACCAAAAACATCTGGTCAGACAACAGCCAGTAAACATTGTTGATCCATGAGCAAAGGTCCATCATTGATTCAACCGTTCAGTACGGTACCAGTCTTTTTGCTTGTTTGCTAAATTTTGTACAACAGACTGTTCAAACTTAGCTGATGTGTTTAGATACGTTTTTGTGCAGGCTGCATGTGTCTCTGAGAAGGACTTTCTTCGGCTTATTTATAACAAGCATTCTATATGCCTCATTTATGCCTGCACTACTGATGATGCAGACCGTTTGGTTATTATTTTTATTTAAGTGCCATGTTTTTGTTTGTTCTTGTAAAATTGCATCATTTTTTAACATGGCACTAATCGTTTGTGTTTAACTCTCTATTAAACCAGCTCTGTATCCTGGACCCTGCTGTCATTCTGCCGCTCAGTTATTATGTCGTGTAGAACTGATCCTGTTATGTTATTTTGGTCCAGTGTTTATTCTGTTTACGATTTCTGTTTGCATGCTCAGTCACTTTATTGCTTGTGTTACCATGCATTTTGGTTTAGCTGCCCTGTAGTTGTAGTTCGATGGCTCAGGTGTTGTGCTTAGGACTGTTCTTTGCATTCTTGTTGTTTAGATTGTGCTGTTTTGTTTAGATGGTTCTGTTCTTTGTAGTTTTTATTCTTAATGAACATCTTTGTATCACCTCTAGTGCCTTCTAAAATCTGCCAGAAATGACAAATAATAACATAAAGATACATTAAAGATCCATTTAAGTTCATAGTCAAGTCAGATTTATTTATAAAGCGTTTTCTTACAAGGGAGCATTTTCTCAAAGCATCTTTACAATTTTAGATTGTATTTTTAATGTTTAGGGCCAATCCCAGCTTGAGCAAGTGACAGTGGCAAGGAAAAGGACAAAACCTTGGGTGAACCAAGACTCGAAAAAGGGACACAACCTCCTTGGGTGGCTTATATGTTAAATGTAAGATTTAAACTAATTTATCTAGTCAAATAAGTCTGTAGTAATAGTTAAAATAACAAAAACTAAGTAAATATTAATAAATCAACTATTTATTATATATAAATATATATCTAAAAAAGTACAAAAATTATTTTGTCTTGATAAACATATTCAGTTTAGGATCTTCAGTCCCCAGCAGGAAAGACTTTGACCAGAGGATTATTCTCTACACTCTGTTAAAAATGTTTGTTTTTGTCAGTTGAGCAGTTATTTTTGATAAACTGCTACCAACATACCTGCTTTTAGTTCAACAGGAGCATTACATTTCCCATAATGCCTCAGCATCATACAAAAGCAGATTTCTGTACACACTTTAAATGGGATGAGACCTATAAATCAAAAACTGAAACTTTTCAACACATGAAAAATAATAGTAGAATAACTTACCTCTCTTGGGTTCCAATAACACAAAATAATATTATTGCTCATGGCAATTTTGGCTACTATGCATGCACCCCCCCCCCCCTTACAGTGGGAACCAACACATCAGGCTGCCCACACAAAACTCCTTTACTAATAAGTCACTTGGTTCATTGTAATGATGACTCTATACTACTGTCTCCATGTTGACGGTCCCATTAATATTTCCAGACTCCTGCGTACAGTATATGACATCTTTGCATACACTCATAGCTCATAGCAATATGCTTTAACTAGCCATTTGTAACTGTATAATCTGCCAAAAGTAAATATTAGGCTACCAAAGCAAAGGTGTTCATTAGGGTAACAAATGTGTCTGTTACATTAGCATAGACAAAATTAGTGCAAAGTTAATACAGTTAATTAACAGGACAAAGTAACACCCACTTTAGTGTTTAATGACTTAATTTATTCAGAGTTTAACAGGCTTTTCATGCCCAGCTTTGCCCATATGACTGATTGGCAAGCAGAGGGTAAATCTGTGTTCCTTAATTCTGCACCCCAGTACATTTTGTAAGTAGTCTGGAAACAACTCTTGAGTGCCAGAATGCTGCCCACGTCTTATTCTCCCAGCCCCTTTCTACAGTTTCCCAATATGTTCCCAAACAGTAATCTTGAAGCATATGAGAACTTATGGGACTGTGTTGGCCTAGTGGTTACACATGTTCACTGAATGTGTGCCAATTCAGTTGCTAAATTACAGCTCTGTTATGGAATTTTAGTACTGCACACAGAAATGTAGGAGATGACACACACTATCTTTCCAAGTAGCATTTTAATCAAAGTATAAAACCATTGCTTATTACCTGCATGGATAATGCTAGACTCTTACAGATTATAATCCAGGATCTTTGGTCTCTTATAAACTTTTACCTAACCCACAATAAAATGACCATGTTTAAAGTTGATTCTGTGATCAATGTACTGTTTGGGCTTTTCTATAGTTGCACATTTGTTTTGGATCATTGTTGTAAAATAATAATAAAATAAGCCCTAATTAAGCAAACGTTGGGGGACAGTGGCGAGGAAAAACTCCCTAAATGTGTTAAGGAACAAACCTTGTGAGGACCAAGACTCTCTGGGCAACCTTCATGTTATATATAAAAATTTTATTTATATATGAAAGTTATTTAATATGTGTATAATAAGCTAAATATAGAAATGACTAGAGAGAACACATTGAAGTAAACTACAATTATTAAAATAAAATATTATATTATACTGACTTTAGTGAAGATAATTTAATACTTTGAGGATTTGTTTGTGGAAGGTCTATCCACAGCCCAGTTGTAGCATCTTGGCAGAAGCAGATAAAACCTCCTGGTACCTCAAGGGATCCATGATGGCATGTATCCAGGGCTTTTGGAGAAGAAAACTGCCCAAGAGCATCATGGAATTTCTGCCATATCTCACAGTGGGAATTAGGTTTTGTCGTGTTTAACTGTCTTTCAGTTTTCACAGAACCCTTCTTAAAAGTTTGGTGGCAGAAAACTCTGTTTCCATCTGACCATAAAACTAGGTTACAGGTAGAGTTCCAGTAGTGCCTAGCAAATTTCACATGCTTAATATTGTAATTAAATGGAGGAAAATGCATTTTTCTGGCACACCTTTACAATATTTATTTGACGAGGAGGTTAAATGTAATTTTTGTTATGTATGTAACAAAATGTAAGACTATGTAAGACTGTCAATCATGATCTGATGTGAATTCAAAGGTCTTATTCTTAATGTGCATGAAGGCCCACAACCTTTTGATTTTAATGTACTCCCTCTGGAGCCTATATATATAGGAATATATGTATCATGATTGTAACTGTATAACTGACATTTTTACCAAAATACAGGCATATTAAACAACTTTAACATTAGCTGACTAGCTGACTAAACAACTTCATCACAAGACTAAATTGGTTGTGATAGTAATCAAACTAGTACCCAACTGTAGTAACCAGGTGTGATGTTAAATAAATCATTATGCGATATACACCACTATACTGCTAGAAAATAATTGCCAACTCTTTATCTGATAATATAGTAACATGGTTCTCAGGGCAACCCACAGCAGCTCAGGAACACACTGTTTTATACCATTTTTGTCTCTTGATCAAACAGTGCTTACTCAGTTTTAAACTAAATCATTATATGCAAATATTATACTATAATATACAACCATTACTTTTGGATACAGTTTGCATCTATAACCATCATGATCACTGTTCATGTGGGCAAAATACACTTGTTTTCTTTAAATTATTGCCATTTTGATGGGTATGAACACTCCAGATTTGTAGCTATTTGTACTGCTATTGCGTGATTTATGAACAACAACAAAACGATGAACAAAACATCATGTGTTCTCCTTTCCTCCCTATTTTAATGAATGACAAAAGGCCACTGTTTATTTGCTGACAGCGACATCTATCTGCCACATACACTGGTTTATATGTGACTGGTCCAGTGGCTTAGTGGTGAGAGTATGCTAAATAAATTGTAGTTGCAGGCCCAAGATTAATATTAGGGTGGTTTGCAACATCTATTTCTGGTAGTGTGTTTACAGAATTGTCCAGAGACTGTAGTATTGCTGGTTTATAATTATTATTGTTATTAACTGAGAAGTTGCTTGAGCTTTACAGCAGGGTGCTTGTAGATGATTATGCTAAGGGTATTATGTTTGTCTATATACACTTGTGTGTTGTTTGTGTTATACATAGTACATCTGTGGCCAAATTGCTCTCTGGTGGATTTCCATGCCTCTACAGAAATTAATGCATCCCATGTCCATAATTATAGCATAATTAAATATCCCCACATGCCTGGATTTGTGATCTTTTTTTAACTCGGCTGATTTAATTTTATTTGCTAATTTGACGCTTTTAAAATACTTGTTGAACATAGCATTTGTTGTTTTATAAAGTTTTATAGGGTTAGCACACTATCCTAGCGTATGATTCAACTGGATCAGTGGAGGCGTTTGAAGCTCAGGAAGAAAAAATAATGGACAGTAAGGAGGCGGCTGTTTACCACTGTAAATAAGATATAGCCACAAAAAGTAGAAATAATATGGTTATGTACACATGACATGAATTTGGCAGGTGTAGTGTGTCTGAATCCTGATCTACTGTCTGTGTGTCTGTGTCTGTATGTGTGTATACAGTGTAGCTCGAAAGTTCCCTTTAGAATTTTCTATATTTCTGCATAAATGTGACCTAAAACATTATCAGATTTTCACAAAAGTCTTAAAAGTAGATAAAGAGAGCCCAGTTAAACAAATGAGACAAAGTGATTATACTTGGCCATTTATTTATTGAGGAAAATGATACAAATATTACAAAAAGTATGTGAACCTTTACTTTCAGTATTTGGTGTGAACCCCTTAACCATTCTTTGGTAGAACAACTTGTGTGCTTTGGGTTGTTATCGTGCTGCATGACCAACCTTCTCTTGGGATTCAGTTCATTTGCAGACGTCCTGACATTTTCCTTTAGACTCCATCAATGATGGCAAGCCGTCCTGGCCTAGATGCAGCAAAACAGGCAAAGCCCATGATACTACACTACCACCACCACGTTTCACAGATGGCATAAGGTTCTTATGCAGGAACGCAGTGTTTTCCTTTCTCCAAACATAACACTTTTCATTTAAGCCAACAAGTTTTATTTTGGACTCATCCATTCACAAAACATTCTTCCAATAGCCTTTGGCTTGTCCACGTGATCTTTAGCAAACTGCAGACTAGCAGCAATGTTCTTTTTGGAGAGCAGTGGCTTTCTCTTTGCAACCTTGCCATGCACACCATGCAAACATGTTCTGTAAAGAGCAGACTTTGATAGATCCCTGTTTATTGAATAAAAAAGGCTGCCCACACACACACCTGATTGTCATCCGATTGATTGAAAACACCTGACGCTAATTTTAACTTCAAATTAACTGCTAATCCTAGAGGTTCACATACTTTTTCCACTCACAAATATGTAATATTGGATAATTTTCCTAAATAAATAAATGGTTAAGTATAATCTTTTTTTGTCTCATTTCTTTATCTGGGTTCTCTTTATCTACTTTCAGGTTTTGTGTAAAAATCTGGTGATGTTTTAGGTCATATTTATGCAGGAATAGAGAAAATTCTAAAGGCTTCACACCCTTTCGAACACCACTGTGTATATATAGGGTGGCTCAGTGGGTAGCACTGCCACTTCACAGCAAGAAGGTCCTGTGTTCAATCCCATGGTGGAGTGGCCTGAATCCATTCTGTGTGGAGTCTGCATATCCTCCCTGTGTCTGCATGGGTTTATTTTAGGTACCGGTACACCGGTTTCCTCGACATGCATGCTAGGTTAATTTATTACTCTAAATTGCCATTGACTTGTGTGTGTGTGTGTGTGT
>JAVSBV010000113.1:3816027-3836254 GCA_033117975.1 Parotocinclus spilosoma
AAGGACCCAGGTCTCTCCACCCTGGGATTGAACCTGGGACCTTCTTATTGTGAGGCAGAGGTGCTACCCACCGAGCCACCGAGCTGCCCTGTTTCATGGTAGTGGATGGCAGGGAATTATGCATACACTACGTAATTAAGTATAAACCCTCACCTTCTTCTTGATCTAGCAAGCTACGAATGAGCTTCTATATAGCCACGGGTGACTCTTGTTCCCTATCAAAAAGAAAAAACTCAGTGTCTTTGAAAGAACTCCATTACACTGTGTTACAACTGTATCAAAGGAAACCTCAGATTCTGTCACACTTCAAGCTGTAATTAGTTGGGTTTTCTACTCTTGTGTTGTCACAGCTAGTGCATACTTTATATTATTATTCCTACTCCACTAAAAATGCTGTTGTAACCCTGCTTTGACACAAGACTGACCGCATATTAAATAACTTTTTGCCTTAGTCAATAAACTATTTTAGTTGTATGGTTAAATTGTGTTTTTTTCTTAAACCTATGACAACACACATCTCCTTTAGTCATTTGAAATTAATTATATATGAGTTCATTCTGACACTGCCACGCAATTCAGTTAAAAAATTAGGGGATATTTCAGAATAAATACGAAGAGGATCCCATAAGAATTACTGGACAATCTGATCCTGTCCATGCCCCATGTCAGTGTGTTTTGGCAGTCTTTGGTGACCATACACCCTACTCAAAAGTTAATGTGTAGTACTCTCATAGAGTTTGATTTGCGTCTGTTCACCCCATGAATATGTCAATTGCGATTCAATCACGATAATTGATAACTTTTTTTTTACTTTCATTTGCTTTCTGATAAACTTGTCTACTGAAATAAAATATATTTTTAATTCACTTTGAAATATCCCTTAATTTTTGTGAGCAGTGTTTTTTACATTAGACCAAACCAGCATTACAAAGGCCTATTAATGAGCAAGTCCAGAGAGATGATGGCAGTGAAAACTCCCTAAATATTATGAGGAATATGCATTGGGAGGACAGATCCACCTTGCATAATTGCCAGGAAAAAAGTCTCTTTAACCAAACAGTTATAATATTTTAATGTCCGTGATTAAAGTGAAAACAGCACAGTTTGAATGAGAGATTTAAATCCAGGATATTATATTTAACCAACATAATTGCAAACAAACTCACAGTTATTAGCATACCCCATAATCACATTTTTCCATATATAACACCAAAGCCAACGAAACATTATGCAGTAATCTCATGCATTTATACTGTAGTACTGTATTACTTTTTGAAATGTGGACAGAATGGGGCACTGTTCTGCCCGACCTTGAATGAATGCCTGAATTGATTAATTTGTCTGAAACTATTCTGGCAGAGAAATATATGGCCTTTAACACAGCCGGAACTCATGTCACTGAACAGGTTCAAGGGTTTACGCTTGCTGGGTTCTTCATTACCTCAACCTAGGCCAATGTGTGTACTAGCATAATTGGAGATTTAATTGTGTGCAACCATGGCACACTGCTGAATTCCAGTTTTAATGTCTTCTGCTTTCCTGGAGCTAAAGGGATTAATGTTGTACAATATGGCAAAAAAGGCCTCAGAAATCACCTGTATAGAACTCTTGTTATCTGTGATCGAATTAATTATGCTTAAAAAAAGCCTGACGTTTTATAGAAATACTTCTCATATCAACATTTTTACAGATACAAGAATGAGGACTGTGAGAAAACTCTCACTTCATATCTAAAGTCAGTGACGGTAGGCAGAAATGATTTAGAGCATGTTTAATGTCAAAATTTGGTGGAAATAAGCAGTGATGTCTACAATATGTTGTGAAAGGAAATAAAACATTATTTAGAACAGATGGATGAGCTTTGTTTACAACTCATGCCTTGTATTTGTGGGTCCCAAATTGCTAAATCTGACTCTTTTAAGGATAAAAGGACCTTTCGAAATGATCTTGACCCCTCAGTGACGGTTAATATGTAATATTTTTTCTTTAATATATTTGTTCATCAACCTTCTACTTAGTCACCCTTGAACAAAACAATAATACTATTATTAATATTATTTAGTCGTTTACAAACATTTATTAGTATTAATGTAATGTAAAAGTCAGTCTGGTCTGTTAAATTGCAACATAACATTGTCAGATCATGTAGCCTTTATCAAGGATACCTATATCAAGGTTAATAACCATTTTTTTTCTCTTTGGGTGATTTTCTAATGTCTTAATTGCTTTGTCTTGTTTTTCCCTATCCACTCCTTCTTGCAAATGGCTCCCTGCAGAGTAACTGGAGCCAGTTTGCCTGTGCAGTTAGCTAAGAAGCCATAATACAGTGAAACAGGAGAAATAAGGTAAAATCACATTCAATCTCGTTGGTCTCGCTGACTCAGACCTGATGGTATCAAATTGGAGCTCTCCATGGTGCTGAAATAAAAATGCTATGTGTTACAACCTTTAAATATGCAACAAGGATGTTTTTTTAGAAGGGAAACCTATTTCTAGGTTTCATTATCACAGACAATGCATCTGACATGCTGTGCCTTTTTATTTATTTATTGATGTCTTGCATGTTGGTTTGTGCCAGGGGTTCAGTTAAGATCTAAATTTGAAATTCTTACATGGAAAATTAATAGCTAATTAAGTCACCAAGTAAACATTATTGTCTCATACAGAGAGTGCCTGTGTGGCGAAGAGTTTTTAAGAAAATATATACATTTTCAACACTTCGATGAGGGGATAGGCCACACACAGCTCAGAAAGGAGAGAAAAACTAGAGGAAGAAAGGAGAAGGACTTTGAAAGTAGTATGAGGCAAAAGAAGAGGTTCCTGTAAGAGTTACCATGAATAAACCCATTCATACTTTCATCATTTAAAGGGACTGTAAGGATCAAAATAAATAAATTATCTCATTAATGCTGAGGTGCTTGCTTTCCTCTTTGGCAGTTACTGCCCAGCCTCACTCACTCACAGTCCCAACCCACAATCAACTACCATATAATAAACTAGCTCCATAATACTCTTACATACTTGCCAACTGCTAATTATTGTCCATTAACTTTTTTGCACTTCTTTCACTGCAAAATGCTGTGAGGCTTTTTCAAGTTGCTCACTGATATCGTCATTTCTTATGAGAAAGCAATATCAAAAATCATTCATTTAAGGCCATGGGGGAGCTCTAAAGTTTGTGACTACTGATCTACTGGCTAAAAGTCATTTTACATATTTAATTAAAAAGTAAAACATTGTTACTGAATTGTTGGTATATTGTTCTGCAGTGTAATTGCATGACATACAATAAATGTAATTATATTTATTAGTAATATTACATGATTCCAATAATAATATTACAATTTCCAACAGTCAGGTCTTTTTGTATTAAAAACATAAAAAGGTACAACTAGCACTTTGTATCTTGTCCAGTTTGTCTCTTTGCCTTAATTACAATATTTAGCAAAAAAAGACAAAAAACAAAACAAACAAAAAAGGCACAATATTTTGGAACATCCTGAACATTCATGTATCAGTTTAGTTTACAAACAAAATTTTACAGCTTTTGATAATTAAATTTTCTGGGGCAGTATTAATAAGCAGTGATGAGTAAAAGGTGGCACAGATGTGATAAGTGCATTTTCTTAGGTGTAGCTAATTTACCATTTGACTATTTATTTGTTGATGGGATTAATAAAGGCTATATTTGCATAGGGTTGGACCATTTTTTTACCCATGAGTCTACAGTTTTGGACTTTTCTGTTTAATTGTGCAAAACACTCTTCTGTAGTGCCAGAGTACATGGGTTTAAATTGTGTTGGACAACAAATATATCTACAGTGTAGGGTCTCATGGTGAGCAGATGGCTTAAAAGTAAGAGTTGTTCAAGTTTATTTGAGCCATATTCTACAGGAATGATTTCTACTAACGTTCAACATGTTGCAAGTCCTGTCTGTGTAATGTCTTCCATCTGCTCTAAAATGCATAACCTAGAAACAGAAAATAGATAAATTGACTATAATGCAAAATTGGGGAAAGACCTTGCAGCAGTAGTTGAATATCAGGTAAAACAGTACAGCCCCCTAAGTGTTTTAACTGATTATTATTTTTAACAAATACAAATAATTTTATAACTTTTTTTTAACAAAAACAAGAATATTTCCTTGTACTGTCTAGGAAAGCTGAATTTTGGGATGGACATGTAAAGCCATTGTTTTACCAGCTAATGAACACACTTCACTACCTTACATCTGAGTTCATCTGCAGTCTCTATAGTTTTTTTTTTAGATTTCAAGTATGTATTTATTTTTGTCTTCAATCAAACATTTTTCTTTAAATGCACTGCTATGTGCTGGCATTAACTAGCACTCTGCGTATTCAAAGGACAAAAGCCATTGTATACAGCCTTATTTAATTATATATGTCAATTTGTTCCATATAAGAAAGTAAAACAAACCAATGTTACCTCTTCTAAAAGCTTTTGTTGATGATGCAAAAAGACATTGTAGTTTAAAAAGTAATTGTGTTGTTCCTCCAGACAGCATATGACAAATGAGAATTTTTTGCTCTAGAATAAATATAATTTTTGGTGGTGC
Organism: Parotocinclus spilosoma; assembly: GCA_033117975.1. NCBI lineage: Eukaryota > Metazoa > Chordata > Actinopteri > Siluriformes > Loricariidae > Parotocinclus > Parotocinclus spilosoma. Next base: position 3,820,605 of record JAVSBV010000113.1, read on the forward strand.
TTTGTGGAAGTACTCAGTAGATGACAAACAAAAACCCATGTTTTTGTCATTTTCTGTGAGTCTCCAGTTACCACTTTGTCTGTTTCACATTCAATGTCAAAAGTCAAGTCTCTATTATCTGCTCGTTTATTCATCCAAGTTCATGCATGTAATATGTATGTTTATATTTAGATATTTTTTTCAATTGGCCTAAATCATTTATTATCTGATATTTATTTTCCCACAGTGTCCTTGGACCACACTTTATAGGCAAAATACAGTTTTTGAGAGATGTTCAGGAAGTCTGAAAATAGAGTTCTGTTGATCATATGGCTCAGACAGATGTTACAACCGAATGGGCAAGCCATAGGATCAAGTAAAGCTAATCAGAACAGCAGATACTCATCATTTTAAACGGGACGTGGAGATATATACATGTGAATTCAGTTGGTGACATACTGTGGTGCAGGTTCCACAATAACATTAGCACTGATAGTTGGTTAGTTGAATGTTTGTAAGATTAAATAAGAGAACATCTCCAGATGGTGTATTGCTGTTGAAGGGATATAAGGGTTACAGGGAAAAAGCTTGTGACTTTCCATGGATCACTGAGATTGGGATGAGGGGAGCATAGCGTAATGCAGGCTAAGATGGATGCTCTAGAGCTTGACCAATGCATGTCACAGCCATTTTAGTAAGACTTCATGAGATTATACCTTTGGATTGCAATTTACTTGGGTACTAAACATCATGTGCAAGCTGTAATGTCACATGCCGCACAATCCTATTACAATGGCAGGTACACTGGAACCATGAGTGTTTATGCTAATGTCACACAGTAATAAGCAAATTCATGTTTCCTGCAATGGATTGGTATCTTTTCTATGGTTAGTTTGACCTTGCACCAGGTACTGTCATTTAGGCCCTGGCTCTCCACGACACTGAAATTGGTTCAGCAAGTATAAACTTGAATAAATGAACATATAAATGTACATACAGCAGCGATGAGCTGGGTCGAATTGATAGTTTGCTCAAATCAGTCAAGCAGTGCAGGCTTCCAGATATGCTTGAATGTATCATGACATTTTTATAGCATTCTGAGTCATACATTTTCTGAACATTAAATTGATTATATGATACCTATGCATACGCTTGGCTAGATCTGGCTTTTCAGTGTATGATGTTATGGGAAACGTGATAATGAATAAGCATGATTTATTATAAAAATGAGCATTTAAACAGACTTGCTTTTTAGGCCACATTCCTGGAGAGGAAAGAGTGGGTGGAGTGAGGCTGTCAAAAAATGAAATGAAGCCTCTGCAGGAATCATTCCTCAGAAATTCTTAATGGAATGACTTTTAAAGATTGTGGCTTTCTAACAGTGCAACAGGCTGCATAAAAGGCAATAGCTTTTCACTGTTGTAATGCACTGTGTAGCTAATAAATTGAAATGTCAGTCTCCAATTAAAACACTCAAAAAAAGGGATAGGTGCTCATGTCTTATCTAACAGATTGTGTCAAGTGTGATTTACATGTTATATATATATATAATGTCAAAGTTTGTGTGAAAAAGACAGATTATGATGTTAAATGAGGGATATATTTTCTCCTGTGTTGGTATATATTGACCTGGCAGGTGTTCTGGAATCTCAAAAGTGAGGAGAGTGAGACTTTGGAGCTTAACTCTATTATTGTAATCCAATTGTCCATAGTTTTTACTAAATGAATTGTAGATTTTTAGTTCAACTTGTTTGCATAGCAACTACATGACTCTACAGTCTTACATAGGGGTCTGTTTTAATATAAAATTTGACTTAAGAATTTTTAATTTGAGAAGTTTGCATTGTTTTTTTTTAAGAAGAGAATGGGTCTTAAAAACTGTAGTTGAGATATGTTGTGTCCTAGAATGATTTAGTTACTCAACTGGAACCTGGGTCTTCTTAAATTTACTTCCGTATACCCTAAGGTCATTGTTTTTGTACTCTTTACTGGCTGAGATTACCTCAGATTGTTACGTGGTTGTATTGTATTAGGTCATGCATCTTAATTATTGGAATTGTATGATAAGGCTACACTGATAAAGCTACACACAAATATGCATGCAAATGTTACCAATATGCCATTACATCTGGTTTAGATGTGATTGCTGAAACCACTTCAGGAGGGGTGAGAAACATTTTATATTTAACTGTAAATGCATTCATTTTTTTAAGTTGCATCTGAGCAGGAAAACCATGCCTTGTTACGATAGGGCATCCCAGAGATCTTGCAAGACTATTCCTGGTCTCACCAAATCCCCAGGATCCCTACTGGGTTTTAACGGTTGAAAATTCAAAGTAAAAACAACCTTAGACAGGGTGCAAATCCATCATAGGGTTCATACACACACTCACACACTACAGCACTTTAAAGACACCATTTAACATAACACACGTGTCTTTGGATTGTGGAAGAAAACCAGACTACTCAGAGAAAGCCCACACAGATACAATGGGGGCTAGCAGACTCCACACAAAAGGACCCAGGCCAGTCTGTCCAGGGACTAAACCTGGGACTTGCCCAGTACTTGCACATGGCATACTGAGAAGCACAAATATGGTTTACTGTAATCCAAAATCCAGAAATGTCCAGAAACTGTGTGGGTCCCATGTGCTTAGGGTGATGCCCATGTACGGCCATGTACGTACGTATGTACAAGTAAAAGCAGTATGGGCAAGACATAGATATGGGGATGATAATATTCAGCATATAATGATATATAATGATTCAGCACATAAAGAAATTATTAAAAACCGGCAAGCTCTCCTGGTACCTACAGTTACAGCTAAACACTAGCTCACTATGACCACCATCATGTTTCACTAATGGCATATGGTGGATATTCTGGAATGCATAAAGGCATGACACATCTCATTTAAACAAACTAGTTTTATTTCGGTGTAATATGCCCACACAATATTTTTGTCTATAACACAATACTGCAGATGGGCTTCACCATTCTTGGAGAGCAGTGCAATTTCTCTGCCTGATGAACATTCATTGTTTTTAGGTCCTCAGAAATATCCTTTGTGTATATGCCCACAAGCAAGAGTTGAGAAGATAAGACTTTAATAGAGCCATTTTCTTTAAATACAGCAGAATATCTACTCGCACTTGACTGCCATTCCATTGATTGCAAACACCACTATTTTTTACCCACACTCTAATGTGATATTCAAATTAACTGCTAAAAGTTAATACATTTTCACATTTATGTCATTTAGCAGACACCCTTTTCCAGAGTGACAATTTTACAATTCAAGCAACTGTGGGTAAATGGACATAAAACTCAGTGACCCAAAATTGGTGCCTTGGCAGAGATGGCATTTGAACCCTGGACCCTAGTCTGTAGCCCAATACATTAACCATTAGGCTGCCACAGTCCAACACACTTTTTTCCACTTGCAGATATTTACCCTTGGGTCATTTCCCAAGTATAATGTTTTTGTCTTATTTGTTTAATTTGGGTTCTCTTAATCTACATTCAGGATGTGTGTAAAGATAAGATGCTTTATTTCATATTTGTCCAGAAATATAGAAAAAAATATACCCCTGTATCCTAGCACAAACACAAACCATTTAGACTGACAAATTTACCACACAGAAAAATGGAAGAACAAAGAAGAAAGCAATAACTACTTTAATGCCTTTTCTTTTAGAAATCCATAGCAAAAAACATACTGCAAAGTCAACATTGCCAAGAGATGTTTTCCTTCTGCTCGTGCTGGCCTTGCACTCGTGAATTGTCTGAGAGAAAAGACAATTTGTGTGAGAGTAAACATAAACCTTTTCATAGATTAAAATATTGGGCTCTAACGTTTGGTTAACATTTTATTCTCTTTTTATTTTATTTATTCACGGCCCTGAACAAGGCTTAAACGGATAAGAATACTGATTGAATGAAATCACACAGCAGCACAATAATTGTAAACAGTGTTGGGTATCAAAACCCACTAAGTAAAAATGCCATATACAGAAATATATTACTGTTACTCTATTCAGTCATTTATCTACATTTAACTGCTTATCCTGGTCAGATTTGAGGTAGATAATAATCCTATCACTGAAACTGAGCGCAAGTTGAAATATGATACGTTGCTGAGTATCGCTCTTACTCTTTTACGCTAAGGGACTGCATGCGTTTAAACTTTGACATTGAGTATCTCTCTGAATTTATGATAAATAGCATTTCTAATTACAAGGCCACCAAATATGCATTCAACTGACTTGGAGCTGCAGTTTGTGGCGTTGAGAAAATTGTGCAAATGGGAAAAAAATTATTAGCCTGAAGCATTCAGTTGCCTGAAAATGTTCAAGTCCATTCTTTCAGTTTTTCTTCACATAAATCAGCATGACTACTTATATTGCAATGGGCATTACATGAACTGCATCATGTTAAATGTAACACCGAAACGTCTAGAAATCTCTAAACACAAACCTAAGTGCTAAAAGTTTAATTGCAGTAAATGCATTTGGAAAAGACTGGCTGAGCTGTTTTCTCCTGAACTGAACAGGGTGTATTGATGCTCTGTAAAAAGAATATACTTTACTCTGTGATACCACGAAAATCAAGCACCCTATCATTTGGAGTTTGGGACCTAAGCTTTACCCACCTGTCGTACTTGTCAATGCAATGTAGTCAGAGTGTTTTGTATGTATTGAAACAAGCCATCAGAAATCTCAGCACAGTTTAAATAATGTCTGAGCCATGAATGTGGAGTTTGCTCTCAAGTACATAATGCCTTGTCTGGATGGTGACTAACACTTTAGATAAAGGTGCACTAATGAGGTAGGATTGTCTAATAAAAAACTGTAAGCTGCTGCCTCTGCAAGCTTCCTCCATACTGTGAATCATACTGCATAAATACCCAGAATATATATTCCACTGGTTACATACTGTATTAAGTGGAAGCCAAAGGCCTAAGCTCTCTAGTGGAAAAGCTTGCATTTTTCATATTTCTCAAGTTGGGAAAGTGATACAGTGAGCACTGAGAATATATGGCAAAAGAGAAACTGCCGGCCATGGAATGTACTGAGTGTCTTTGAACGTTATTCTAACAGACTGTATGAGTGCATAGACACTATGAGGACCTTATTATTCCCACCAGAAGAAATGAAATGCACTGATGACAAACCCTAGCTCTATTCTAACTTACAAACAGTTACAACCATCTAAAGAGTTACTGACCACTGTACAGGCATGCCATAAGAACTGTAACAAAGGGCATAAAGCAGCTAAAAGTTAAAAATGAGACAGTCATACAACATTCATGAAGAAAAGCCAGAGAGACATAAACAAATACAAAAATAAACAATAGGGGCCTTTCAGCTGATTGGTAAACTCAACACATTTGAAAGCAGGTTTAAAAAGGCCAGGATCACACCCATCCCAAGTCCACTTTCACATCCTATATAACATTAGAGCAGACATTAGCTCCTGCTTCTCTATTTTTGACTGCAAGTTAAAATTAACACAACCTGTTCTAAAATTATGTACAGGTGACGCACACTGAATCTTTCAGAAGAAGATTAAAACGTCACCAAGTCCACATAATTACCGTCATGTCTGAAAGTTTGTGCTGATCTTCAACAGGTCATTGGAGCTATGTAAAGTCTCTGTCTGCTTTACATAATTGACTGGATGTGTGACAAAAATCGACTCAGGACTGAACAACTATAGGCTTATTGCCCTAACTTCTGTGGTTGTGAAGTCCTTCAGGAGATGCATGTTAGCACATTTAAAGACTATCACAAAGTGCTTTCTCGACACAATGCAGTTTGCATGTCAGGCTAAGGGGTCAGCAGATGACAAAGTTACAAATCAGCACCTTAATCAGCCTAGGACTGCATTCTCGTTCTAAGTTTCTGGTAATCATTCAACGCCATCATCCCACAGATGATTCATTGGGTACTCAGCCCCTTGAACTATGGGTGCTTAAACAATTTCATAGAGAGAATAGCAGGTCAGACTGGGCAGACACCTATCAAGCACCCAGACAAACAGCGCTGCTGCCCCTCAAGGATGCATGCTCTGCCCACAGTTTTTTTCACTTTAAACAAATTACTGCACCTTCAAAGAGCCATCTGTCCCTGCATTCGCATATGACATCACTATCAACATCCTAGAGTTTTTAGTTGTTCTGTATGAAGTAATGGTTTAAAATTTCTCCAAGCATGTGCAGTACTAATAAAATAGATGGACTGGAAACTTTTAGGTGCAGTTATTAAAGCACTGTGGGGTCATACCAGATTCTTAAAACAAAGTGATTTTGCCACCAGAAATTAGCAATATTGGACCACTTTAAAAAAAAAAAAAAAAAAGACAATTTGTAATTTTCATCGTGGATTTCATTCTCAACTTTTGTGTGCAAATCTGATGATGGTTTAGGTTCTATTTTGCAGGTATATAGAATATTCTAAAGGTTTCACCTTAGCATTAACAAATGAACTAATTTTAGTGATTCAACATATTTGCTACTACAATATGTTAAAGCCATTTTAAAAAGGTTTGTTAATTCTATAGTACTCTTTTGATTTAGCTTCTTACTGCATTGGCCTAATAGTTTTACACTGTGATTTCACACCAGTAGAAAATTGCTTGTGTTCTTAATGATCTTTGAAGAATATGCATTTTGGCTGCACAGAATAACTTGCACGTACTCTGGTAATAGCTATTGTGGACTTTGACTTTCCAACTGCATAATGCATTGAATTGCTCCAAGTATTTTCATTCAAAAGAAAAGCCATTCCATATCTCTCAGAAATTAAGATATGGGTTGGGAAATGAGGTCTACCTCTAGACACATGCATCTCTCTCCTCATAAAAAATGAAGCAATAGTCCCATACTCTGTTACTCTCGTTTATCTGAACACATCAAATTGTCAAAGACTAGCTATTTCATGAATGCTTCTTCAATGGAGCCAATTACCTCAAGGCTGCAGTACCAGCCTGGCAAACCATTCTGCCATATAATGTATGCTGTATGTGCTCATTACTCTACATAGGTGCCTGACAGTAATTTGAGACGCATTTAACTAGAGGCCTGAAGTAGCAACAATGCAGGAAAATCACATCTGCTTTGAGTAGCTAAACACACTGAAAATAAGATGCTTTGATTTACTGAAGAAAGATTTATTACAGAGAACACTAGCTGCATGCCCTTTCAGAACTGTTTTTATATTGTTTGGTTCATGCTCATTTGTTTCCCATAGATGTCCTTTATTCTTTTGCTTCCAACACGCCTTTATCTTTAAACCCTACACATTGTTTGAGCTCTTTCTGGTCTATAGAGATAAAGCTACCACTAACAGTGGTATGCAAGCCTAATACTGTGTGACTAACATCACTGATGAGCTGTCTGAATAGAAGGCTTCCGTGCCTGCAGATGTGGTGTTACCATGGGGATGAGACTGTGTAGCTCAGGCTGGGCTGAAGTCACTCTTATCCTTGGTTCACTTTTAAATTGCAAGGCCACACAGATGTAATGGAAGGGGAGCTTGTGTTGCAGAGTACATTGTGAAAACAGAATTGACAGCTTCCTTACCAGAGATTTTGGGGTCTCCAAGTCACATTATACGTGTACTATAGCTTTTTGCACGGAAAAGATTACACAATAATGTGATTTATTCAAGCCACAAATCTGCCTTTTTCTTTTTTCTCTCTATATACTCCAGGATCATAATATTCCTTGTATTTGCTGATACTCTCTGAGCTCACTAAGAACTCTCAGTGGCACTCGGTACTTAATTTTGTTTGCCTTTGTGAATCCATACGGATGTTATAGCAAAGGAAATTGCCGTGTTCTGTATTATTTGAAGGATTACTGTATTTAGTGAAACGTTGTCTAGCTGTCATGTCTGTGAGACTAAACCTCCATGTTATGTTGAAGGATTCCATCTAGTCCATCTAAATTATGACTTTTATTGTGCTTCTGCTAATGCGCAGTACTGTGAAACAGCAAGATTGTGGGTCTAATGCATTTAATTAAAGGTTAGTGTACCTATTCCTGGACCAAAAGAACAATAGTACAGTATGTATTGTCGACTGCCTGGCTGACCGTATCTTGCGTCAGATGAGGTGAGGTTTGTCAACTGGTTAGATGCATTGGTACCTGAAGAGTATGGGGTGTTCCCTTACTTAAGGACAAGGCTGCTGTGTTTCACCAGGCGGGAGTTTCCATTTTTTGTTTCCACTTTACCAGGTTGCAGTTCCTGGTTCATTTATGTGTCCTGATTCTAACCTTTTCATCATTATAATTCTGGTGTGGGACTGATTGACAACTTCTACTCAGTATCATACTAGTATAGGAGTATAGTTCAGATACCATCTGTCGTTTCTATATCAGTGTCCCTACTTTCAAGTATCGGGCAGCACGGTGGCTCGGTGGGTAGCACCGCTTGCCTCACAACAAGAAGGTCCCGGATTCAATCCCAGGGTGGAGTGGCCTGGGTCCTTTCTGTGTGGAATCTGCATGTCCTCCCCGTGTCTACGTGGGTTTGCTCCAGGTACTCCGGTTTCCTCCCACAGTCCAAAGACATGCGTGTTAGGTTAATTAGCATCTCCAAATTGTCATTGACTTGTGTATGCAAAACACTCGAGCCGTGTAACTGCACGCCGGTCCCAAGCCCGGATAAATGGGGAGGGGTGGAGAAAGCAATGGCAAACTACTCCACTACTTCATCAAGTGACCGAAAGTCAGCTGCGACTGTACGGTTAATCCCATCCCCCACTTTCAAGTATCATTGTTATTTGTGTCCAATGGACTGATTTGCTTTAGCTTGGTTGATCAAGCAGCCAACTGACACTAAGTGGCTAGCATGGAGCTCTGGTGCCAGTGGCAGAAAGCAACAGAGAAACAGAATATCGATTGTTGTTTGATTTCTTAATTTTATTCAAAGGTATTGCGACAGAGTTAAGGGCAAGTTGCTCAGTGTTCCATGAAATAGTGGTTGACAAGCAGATTGTATACAGTTTGGTTACAACAGTATTTAACCTGCACAGTGCCCACTGACTAGCAATTGCTATGCCTTACCTTCACATCCAATTCCGTTCCAGAATAGATACGGTGCTGCCCAAATCTAAAATGGGGGCGCAATTACAATAATGATTTACTTTCAGAGTAATTCTCTTTACTTATTTTAATTTTTTTATCAACTTTTTTTTATGGTAACATAATATCCAAGTTGGAAGAATCAGCCATAACAAGTGTCCATTTCAATTATTGCCTTCACAGCAACAAATGGTATGAGACACATTTAATGAACACCAAATACTGTATATCATGTTTTGGCTGGTCAACTTAATTTAATAAACATGTTAATAAGCAGGCAGACCAGTCCTGGACCCTCTACCCTCTTCTTCAGCAGCCATGCCTTTTCAATGACTTTGTCCAATCTATCTTTAAGGTACAGTGTTTGTAAACATCTTAACACTTTTCTCACACATTTGTTGACAAACTGGATATCCTCTGAACTTTGTTGCTCATCAAAGACTACTGGATGCTGCTTTTGTACCAAATCTTATTAAACTATTTATTTAGTTTTCTTAATTCAATACTAGCTCTAAATTGCCCTATCCATGTTGTGTTTAATTGTGATAAAGGCATAATTGTATCTCAATGGATCATATTTTAAAAAGAATTAAACAACAAAATGTATTATACCTGTTATTATAATGTTAGTTTATGGCACATCACCCAGTTTTTCCAAGATGTGTTTTATTGCAGTATATAGTATGGATTTGTACACCACTAGTTGTGTTCTTAATATTACAAACTGTTATTGTGTTGTGTTGTGTTGTCTTGTGTTGTACTGTTGTTGTGTGTGGTTTGGGACTCTAAAGTAAAGAACACTAAATATTACTTGATATTGTTTAATACCATTCTGGAATCCACATACTTTGACAAGCTAAACCAATTAATAAATCCCATGAAACTGAGCTATCCATATTGGCTGTGTTTTACAATAATGTCTGTAGGGTTGTGAATTATTGAATTTCAAATTCAATAGAACCAACTTGCAGTGTGATGCTGGCCATGAAGGTTCAGGAAAAACAAAATACATGGATGCTTAAGTCCCCTAAGTGGTACAGACCTGTAATGCAGGAATGTTTATTAACAAATCGCACGCATGCGCACACACACACACACACACACACACACACCTGGAGCTTTAAACCACCTTAGTGTCACTGTTCACCAGCAAAAAATGCATGCATTTCTTGTTATACAATCTGGACATTGTACACCATTATATTGTACTTACCAATAATATATTGGATACTGTAGTGTCCTAAGTATTGACTAAATAGCCAAGATGCTATTGAACCAAATCAGGGAGCAATAATTTTGTTTTACTTAAAATAGAGATTTTATTCATCATTTAGCAGAGTAAGAAACAAGAACACTCAAACCATTTTGTTGTCTGTCCTCGTAGACTGCCTGATTTCAGATGTCTAAGGTCATATATTTTTGATCAGATAATGTTGTTTTGAAAACATTGGAGGCATTGAGGCTTGAAAATTGGTTTTATATGGCAGGGTAGAGACATGGTTGAATATAATGCATTTTCCATGTGTCATCATCCAAGTGGATGAGGCTTTGTGGGTAGATTCAGTTATTGAGATTTTAAGTATAACAATCATATGCTTTTACCTATTATTTTAACTATCATATTTTAACTTGGGACTAGTAATATATTATTATTATATATGTACATTGGACCTTTACAATGCAATTGCTGTATCAGAATGTTATACACCCTACCACCAATTACAAACACTCCTTTATAGGTTGTTGTGACCCCTCAGCAACCGAAGCCACTAACACAATTTACAGTAATTCAAAATGAATAATTGTGATTAACCATCAAATTATTGGTTGTTTGTTGTTCCCCACAATTATGTCTTGCTGATATTTTGTGTGAGCACCTGGACCTTTTTTCTACATGCTGTTTCTACAGCAAATTAAAAACACACATTTCAGACCTGCAGCACATTCCATAAAAAGTAAAAAAAAAATAGGGTTAGGAATGAGGTAAATTAAATAAATAATAATTTTAAACTGGTGATGTCAACATGTTACTGTAATCATGATTCGGTACAAAAGCATTATTTACAAAAGTTTAATGAGTCTTTGATGAGCAAAGTGAAAAATGGCCAGTTTATCTCCAAGAGAAAATTATTAAAATGTTTAAAAACAGTGTTTCTCAAAGAAATATCAGAGGGGATTTGTTTAATATCATGGAATGTTTCAGGGAATCAGGAGGAAATGTATGTAAAGTCCAAGGGTGCAAAACCCAAGATCTTTAAAACCGCAGATGCAACTGCATCAAGGACCACTATTCAATAGCTGATATACAACATGAACAAGAACTTACTTTAGCAAGCCTTTGTCAAGGGCTACAATGCGATTACATTCATAAATGTCATTTAAAGCTTTAAAAAAAAGAAACCTTATGCTATCCATATCCTGAAGTGGTGTTGACTTCTCTGGGCACCAAGACATCTTTTCCAGGGATGTATATGATTTTGACTAGGCAAATCATTAAATATATCAGCTTCATTCTGTCTGCAATTAATCAAAAGTAAATGAAAGCAATGTAATTTTTCCATAGTGTCTCAAACTTTTCTGATTTTGTTTAGTTTATATTAATCTGTCATGAGACCACCAGCAAAATTTAGGATGGGTTTTGAATCAGTCCATCACAAGCTTTGCTCTTGTCACAAGACAAGCTCTTTAATAGAGTGAGTTGTCACATATTCCCACAATATGCAGTCGAGTGAGTCCCAGGGTAAACTACTGAGAATATCCACTCCAAAAAAGCTAAATATTAAGCAGGGATTGCTGTCATAAACTGGTTATTGTCAGGCCAACTGCAGCTATTTTCAAACTTAAGACCTTAAAGCCACAGCGAATCCGTATTTCTCTGACAGCATTTAAGAGAATAGGTCATTACTACGAAACAACAGGTGATGCTACCAGATAGAAAGGATGTGGAAGGCCTATAACCTATTCAAACAGAGATGATTAAAAAAAGTATCAGCAGAATTCAAGTTCTTAGAAAACATGACTCTTTTTGAATTTTTGATGATCTGATGAAAAGTACGACAGTGAATGCATCTCTAGGGTGTCTGGGTACACAAACACAAAGCTTTCAGCTACTTTTCAACTGTTTGAAAATATTGCCATTACATTGAACAACATTGACTGACTTTTCTTTCTATAAGACGTTTACTCATAAATCTTCATTATTTAAGGTAAAGCTATCCCATACTAAGCTACTAATTTATTTGATACATTGCTAGTAATTTCCTGACTACTTATTTACTTTTGAGACAATTAACAGAATAATATTTGCAATCATGGGTTTTATCCAATAATATATCCATATCTGCCTATGAAATTCATTTCAACATTGTTAATGTTATGTGTCATTCCATTCTATTATGCACTATATAAATAGAAAGTCCTTAAGTTCACAGACTTACTGATGTAAGTTATTTACAGATCTCACTTTAACCAATGGCATATAGCTGATAACCGTCTTACTAAATTACTGTTTTAGAAAGCATCATGTAGCAGAGGTTAAGTTGTGCTTTGCAAGTAGTGCCAGCTATTAAAAGTAGAGAAAGTGTCCTAGTGATTTCCATTGCATGCAAAAGGGTGTGTAATTTGTAAGAGTATTTATTTTTCTTGAAAACTGATGCATACAAATAGCAACATAATTAATGACATATACAGTACATATAACACAAGGGCGGTTTGAGTTAAAATACTGTCTATAATTTCAGAATCAGAGAATCAGTCGCATTATGAAGTACTGTGCAGTGCTTAATTTGGAGGTCTGCAGCAGTAGTACTGAGGCTACCCTCATGTTTTCATCCACTTACATTGCTTATAATTTTACTCTCGAAAACAAGGGATCTTAAAGGTATTTTGTTATTACATGTACAGTTGGTGTAAACATGAAATAATAGTTTTAGTGGTGTCTGGTTACCAGACAGGAATCAGGACATGTTAAATTACATGTTTACAGTCACTCAACAACTGATAATCACATAAAATTATTGACATTAACATGTAGTTTGTAGATCATTTGCTTCTATTGCAACACCAACACTTGGACACTATGGAAGGTTGTTTTTAAACTGTATTTGGTCATAAGAGTGTTAATGAGGTTTGGTAGTGTGAATGGTCTGGTCACAGTTGTCTAGTTCCTCATCTACCTATTTAATAATGTTGATTTCTATGTAGGCCAGGCAAGATATTTGACACTAATTCAAGACAGGTCTAATACTACATGTACACTATACACACAATATAAACCTCTTCATACAAGGTGCAGAGTAAAGTGACACAGCAATTTACCAGGTCAATTGATTTAATATGTTAATACACTGAAAAGACAACAAGAGCAAATCTTCAGTGTATTATACAGACAGGATGCATGTGAGTCTCAGTTCACACACTATAGTTCAACATTCAGTACCATAGTTCCCCTCTGAAAGATTAGTTAAAAGAGCTAGTTAAGAGAGCATATTCTCTTCATTCTTATGCATTGTACTGGACTTTTAAACTTGACAGCCACACAGGTAATAATAATAATAATAATAATAATAATAATAATAATAATAGTGATATGGTAGATCATCAACAATGACAATGATTGCCTATATGGGTGAAGTGAAAAGGTTTTCACAGTGGTGTAAGGCTAGCAATCTATTCCTAAATGTCAACAAGACTAAATAAATGGTCGGGTGCAGAGCACCAGGCCCCCAAGAGTATGATCAGGATCAAGTACCATGGCTTACATATCACTGAGGGTTTGACATGGTTTCTACATCTTATAGAAGGACTAAATGGATAACGCTGCCTGATTTATAAACGTTGTAATATGATCAGATGCAGGAGAGCTTGGTCTGATAAAAGTTCTGACAGTTCTGTATTTTACAGACATTCTGGCAGTAAATAATTACTATGTAACTTTAGTCTTTTTTAAGAATAATTCAGCTAAATTGGTAAAGTATTGCAATAAAGCAGCACTTAAGTATAGGGTGGACGGAACTGACAAACAAGCTCAAGTGCTTGTAAAGGAAATTTCACTAAATCTTTTTTATGTACGATTATACTGTGTGTACAAGGCTTTTCCTCAGTGAACCCAAAGCATGTGTGTTATCAGTACAGACACCCCAGATTGCGTGAATGACACAAAAGCCAATGAGTTCAGCCTATTAAAAACAGCTGGGATAATTATTCCATCTTCACCAGATTTACCATTGGCACAGTTATTGCCTACTGTAGCTCTGTTCTAGCATCTAAAATTAAGCATTAATTTGTTTAATGCAAAAACAGGCATTTGTTTTTCACCCCACCAAATTTTGCTAACCTTTCCTCGCCATAATGATCACCTAAGCGAAGCTGACAACATACAGAGAAAAATAACCTAAGCCAACACATTGAAGGTGTTCATCTCAATCAGTAGTGTCCTTGTTAGCTAATGGTTGTGTGAACTAGTGATAATGAGCTACCGGGTGTTGAGGCCAATGCTAGCACTTTGCTGAGTGTTGGGGTAAAGAGCTAAAAGTAAGATTTCTTCCAAGGTTTCAACTGTAGACCTGATCTTGAGGCTTGCTAATGGAACGCTGTACTTTTCCAGGTCAGTGCTTTAGGCTCATTATCTTCCTCCACAAGTGGAAAAAAATAAGTCGTAAATGTAATGGATATATAAAAAATATCAGGGGCTTTACTCACTGTGAGTACGGAAAATATTCAGACCCCTTTAAATGTATCACCCTTTGTTTCATTGCAGCTATTTGCTTAAATCAAAACATATTTCTAATTAATGTACACTCAGCATCCCATCTTGACAGAAAAAACAGACATGTAGAAATTTTTGCAAATGTATTAAAAATGAAAAACTGAAATATCACACGGTAAGTATTTAGACCCTTTGCTCAGTATTTAGTAGAAGCACACTTTTGAGATAGTACAGCCCATGAGTATTCTTAAGGAATGAGGCAACAACACCCCCATTACTGTTGGGATTGTATAGGGTAGGTGATGAGCAGTGGTTGGTTTTCTCCACACATGCCACTTAAAATTAATGCCAAAAAGTTTAATTTTTGTCTCATCAGACCAGATAATCTTATTTCTCATTCATGTCTTTCGTGTGTTTTTTGACAAACTCTATGCAGGCTTTCATATGTCTTGCACTGAGGAGAGGCTTCCGTTGTGTCACTCTGCCATAAAGGCCCGGCTGGAGGAGGACTGCAGTTATAGTTGACTTTGTGGAACTTTCTCCCATCTCCCTACTGCATCTCTGAAGCTCAGTCACAGTGATCTTTTGGTTCTTCTTTACCTCTCTCACCAAGGCTCTTCTGCCATGATTGCTCAGGTTGGCTGGACTGCCATATCTAAGAAGAGTTCTGGTCGTCCCAAACTTTTTTTATTTAAGGATTATGGAGGTCACTGTGCTCTTATGAAACTTGAGAGCTGCAGATTTTTTTTGTAACCTTGGCCAGATCTGTTCCTTGCCACAATTCTGTCTCTAAGCTTCTTGGGCAGTTTCTTTGACCTCATGATTCTCATTTGCATTGACATGCACTGTGAGCTGTGAGGTCTTATATAGACAGG
>JAVSBV010000113.1:3902659-3921183 GCA_033117975.1 Parotocinclus spilosoma
TGAGATTTAAGGGAAAACACAAAATTGTCTAGGTGACCCCAAACTTTTGAACGGTAGTGTATATATATATATATGAAACTTCAAAAATTAAGTATTTATCCTAGATATGTATTGCAATAAAACGTTTTGTTATACACGTGTTTATTTCCTTTGTGTGTAGTAGAACAACAAAAACAGGAAATAAAACACAAACGTAATATAATTTTATGCAAAACTCCTTTTCAGGACGGTAAATACCTTTGTTTCAAGCATGTGATGCTCGTTTAAACTCACCTCAGGCAAGTAACAGGTGTGAGCAATATCACACATGAAACCAGATAGAAAGGAGAGAATATTTGCATTGTGTGTCTGTGTGCGCCACACTAAGCATGGAGAATAGAAAGGAGAAGAGAACTGTCTGAGGACTTGAGAACCAAAATTGTGGACAAATATCAACAATCTCAATCTTGATGTTCCTTTGTCCACTGTGTTCAACAGAATCAGGAAGTTTACATGGCACTGTAGCTACTTTCCCTGGACGTGGAAGTAAGAGAAAAATTTATAATGGGTTGCAACGCAGGATAGTCCTGATGGTGAATAAGCAGCCTCAATCAAGTTCCAAAGAAACAGGATCTGTCCTGCATGTTCAAGGAGTATCAGTGTCAGCGCAAACTATCCGTAGAGACCCAGGAGGCATAAAAATGCTAGAATGCAATTTGCCAAAATGTATGTGAGTAAGCCAAAATTCTTCTGGCAAAACATATTGTGGACAGACGAAACCAAGATGGGGTTTTTGGTAAAGCACATCATTCGACTGTTTATCAAAAACGGGGTGAGGCTTGCAAAGGGGTGCCTTGACTGTTTGAAAGGCATCATGAAATATGAAAATTACCAAAAGATTTGGGGTCGCAATGTATCGCCCAGTGTCAGAAAGCTAGGTTTGCATCCTAGGTCTTGGGTCTTCTAGCAGGACAACGATCCCAAACATACTTCAAAAATCAGCCAGAAATGGATGGAAACAAAGCACTGGAGAGTTCTGAAGTGGCCAGCAGGGAATCTGGATCTAAATCCCATTGAACACCTGTGGAGAAATTGAAATTGCTGTTGGGAGAAGGCATCCTTCAGAGATGAGAGACCTGGAGCAGTTTGCAAAAGAAGAGTGGTTCAGAATTCCAGTTGAGAGGTGCAAGAAGCTTTTTGATGGTTATAGAAAGCGATTGATTTCTGTTATTGTTTCAAAAGAGTGTGCAAGCAAATATTAAGTTAAGGGTGCCAATAATTTTGTCTGGCCCAGTTTTGCATGAAATGCTTACATCAAAGAATCAAAAGTGAGGATTAATCTTTCATTCTATTAGCAAGTACATGATTGTTCAAAAGACACACAGAGACTCATGGGCTTCAATGATAGTTTATGTAGCTGTGTCAGAGGCTTCCTAAAGCTTCTTGCACGTCGCCTGCACGGTTCAAACGTGAAAGAACAGCATGATATTACAATAAGATATTTGATTACAGGAGTCACAAAAATATTACATTTCAGTTGATGAAGCTCTCAATAAACAGTCCTTGTGTTGATGTTACTTCTAGCGGCATTTTGGTGTATAACATTACATCTGAGCTGCACAGGGTTTCCATTTCAGAGTAGCAGTATTTAGCTTTAATAGGACAAAAGTATTTTACAAAACTTGGCAACCTGTCCTTGAGTACGTCAAGGGGTGCGACGTTACCCCAGAGTAGGAGCAACAGGAGCATTTAGATGTTCACTGTAATTGTTTTTTTATTAATATTTTCTTACTTTATGTTTAATTCCTAATTCTTTCTTTATTATCGTCACTTCTATTTTATTAGTAGCTTTTATTTTGTTTGTTTATTTTTTATTATTTATTTATTTATTTATTTTTTCTTACATTTATCTATCGTTGTATATGGGTATGTGGGTGGCGTGTGTATAGTATTTCCATCTTTCTTACTATTTATTACATATTATTTAAATGTCTTTATTACGTCTCTATGCCTGTTTACAAGATTGTAGGGGGGTATAATCTTTTCATTATGGCCTCGCAGCTTTGTTTTTTTTGGGGGCCTTTTTACACATTGGCCTATTGTTATATATTCAGACTATATATTTGTATACTGTGTTGAATATGTACATTTTCAATAAACAGAGTTGTTAAAAAAAATAGTACAAAAGTCTCACATCTAGGTCCTTTAGATTTTGGATAGGCCATCCTTTGACAGTGCCATCTTTAAAAAAAAACAAAAAACTTTAGTGCTCTTAGCAATGTGTGTGACTGAAACAGTCAAAGCCAGTAACTGAGAGGTGTGTCAAAATTCTACCCATAACATGTTATGAATCTGAATATAATTATGAGGCACTCTCGTTTTTCAAAGCAAGCCAATTTTAAAATCAACATATGCCTTAGGTGCTCATGAGCTGGAACAGATGCAGCTGATTCTGGACACGGTACCTGTGCTTAGAGAGGAGGACCGACAGGAGTTGCTGAAGGTCATGCCCTCTTACGTGAATCACAGCTGGGAGGTTAGGAGATCTCTACACAAGCTGCTGCCTCAGGTGGAGGATGAGGGTGAGAGACAAACAGAGGTGATAGAAGTGGGAGTGAGAAATAACAGCTAGAGTATGGTCTAATAACACTAACAGTGTGTGTGCATGCTATTCAGATTCGGATGATCCCAAAACCATATTACCATATATGTATTGTACACAATTTCTCCTCTCAGCCATTGACTTCCTGGAGAAGATCCTGACTTTTAACCCCATGGACAGGCTGACAGCAGAAGCAGCTCTGGCTCACCCATTCCTCAAGCAATATTCCTGTCCTCAGGATGAACCCATATCCCTCCAGCCTTTCCACATTGAAGATGAACTGGAGGACAGCCTCGTGACAGAGCACGGTCCCTGGGACAGGTACAGTACCCACACTGTGTTTTTCTCTTTTTATTTTGAACAGTGGTAGGTGAATTAATCTGTTGCAGTTTCAATATATATGCCTTTTTGCAATCCATTTGGCTTTAACATGTGAAGCCTGTGGAGTGTAGGCAAATCAGAAAAATATAGTATGGAAAATGCATGTTTAAAAAAGTTTGTCTTACATTTAATTAGACTTTTATTTCATTGCTGTAGAAACCTGAGATGTTTCATGTTTTGTTTGGTCAACTTAATTTCATTTGTTAATAAACATCCATTCCGGATGAAACATTCCAAAAAATGTTTGGACAGTAAAGCATTTACTACATTGTATTGTTTTCACTATCTTTTAAAAGAAGTTTTGACACAAAGGATATCAAGCGTTTTAATGTTTCAGGGTGTTATTTTGTCCCATTTTTCTATCATTTTTTTGGAACTGGGATGCTTGAGCATGACGTTTAGTTCTCAGTTTGTAACAAAAAATATATCAACTGGGAAATTGGGACCATTTCAGTTTTTCATAGCAAAGGAGGTAAGAAATAATTATCTCTGCTTTACTGCAGTGCTTGCTGAGAAATTGAAAGGGTTTGTAACGCTGTTTTTCAGAGCCCATGCAACATGCATTATTTATGCAATATGGACACAGACAAGTAAACCATCCGAATGTTAGAGCTACTGTTACTGATGCCTGATATTCAAATGTTAACTCCAGCTATAAATAAAATACATGAATCATTCATTATTCAATCATTATTAGGCCAAAATCACAGTGGAATCAGAGTAAATGACCTTAGAGCTCAGTGACAGAGGACTGTCTAAATATAGAAGCCAAGGAAATAGTCCCTTAATTAGATCTCTGACTGCCATTGCCATCTTACAGCAACCAGATGGTCTGATGTAAAGTGAAGCCATTGTTTACTGCTCAGAGAATAAGCAGGTTGAGGTTCAGGCTGATAGCTCGGAGGATTGTGCATTTGTTGTGTTTTTTGTTGGATGAAATTCAGAGGCTTTATTTAAACTAGATTAGACATATTTTGTCTAATACATAAAGAACCAAATTCGATGAGTACTGATTTGGTTGAGAATTAGTGTCATTCTAAAAAACCTTAAACCCAAAATGTTTATTAACAAATTAAATGAAGTTGACCAGACAAAACATAAAATATCTTGGCTATATTGTATATACACTTCTCACAAAAATAGGGGACAACATTATTATAAGGCAATCAAAAAAAGAAACATTTGATTATCAGAAAACCAAATAATAAGTCAAAGAAAGTTTGAGTACACAAATAAGATGCAACTCCGTTATCGTGACTGAGTAGAAAGTGATATATTCATGGGGTGAACAGAAGAATGCCAAACTGGACAAGAGTGCCACACATTGACTGGTCAGTAGGGTGTATGGTCACTCAAGACTGCACACACTGACAGCGATGTGGCATCGACAGGATCAGATTTTCCAGCAGTTCTTGTTGGATGTCACTTTTGTGAGCAGTGCATATTCAGTATAGCCAAGATATTTCATGTTTTGTCTTGTCAACTTCATTTCATTTGTTAATAAACATTTTAGGCCTGCTACACATTAGGGCAATTGTGTGAGGGCACAGTTTGATGTTGAAAAGAAAAACACTACTGAAATTTAAATCTTACATCAAAGTGTAGCACTGATCTTGGTGGATGTTTGAATACTTGGTGTGGTGGTGTACTGGTTTAGCTATTGGGCTACTAATGAGAAGGTTCAGTGTCCCACTAGCAGCTCTTAAGCACTTACCTACAATTGCTTGGATGCACATCGCAAGATTGTTTGAGTTGCAAGTCATTCTATATAAGGGCATCCAGTAAATTCTGTTAATGTAAGTATGTGAAGTTGATACATGTGTATTAAAGACTTCTGAATGTCAAAATGAACTGATGAAGTTATTTTTGTATGCAAAAGAAAACTATAAGTAAAGAAAAAATATAAGTACAGTTATCTTGACTCAGTACATACATATGTACTAATGACTTCCCTCAATCTCTCCAGTCTTTCATCTGAGGTTTGCTGGAAGCAGCAGAAACAGTGTGGCTGCATGCAGAGTATTTCTGAGCTGGAAGAGACTGAGGAGAATGAGGTCCAGAGGGACCCTCGGGCCAGCTTTTCCTCTCTGATCGAAGAAGCTCAGGTGGACCCTCGCAAGCATTCACATAGCAGCTCAGCTGAACGCTTCCTAGATCAGTCACACTCGTCTCTGGATAGGCTGTGCGGCCACTACGTGGATCTGGACTGCGGGCGCTCCTGTGACTTCAAAGTAGGTTCTCCTTCCTATTTGGACAAAATAGCATGGAGA
Source organism: Parotocinclus spilosoma (assembly GCA_033117975.1). Lineage (NCBI taxonomy): Eukaryota > Metazoa > Chordata > Actinopteri > Siluriformes > Loricariidae > Parotocinclus > Parotocinclus spilosoma. The sequence continues at coordinate 3,907,892 of JAVSBV010000113.1, forward strand.
GAAGGGAAACCTCAGCACTATTCTGAGCCAAAGCTAATTTTGGACTTGTCTCACTGGAAGCATGGCACCCTCCCATACTCTATGGGGGAGCACTCTGAACGGTTTAATGTTGAAGAACCTGCTGATTTGTTCCAGGAGATCTCGCGCTGGGCAGAGAGTGCACAATCAGGCCTCTGTTCTCCAGGTTCACCTCAGGAACCTTCGTCTCCACCAGGCTCTCCTCCTTTACCTCTCTCTCCCACTCTGCTTCCTCACGCCCTCACCCAAACACAAGAAATATCACAAGTGTGCAACTCTGATCTTCTCCACCAGCCCAGAATGAGGAGTCCTGCTCTGTTATTTTCTTCTCCTCCGTCTCTGTTGCCTTCCTCTCCCACGTCTCCTACTGCACACCCATTGACCCAGCAAGTTTCGATCAACAAAAAGGTCTCGCTGCTATCAGCTACTGCAGAGGAACAGTCTCACTTTGACCTGGATGTGTTCATATCAGAAGCACTAATCCTGTGCAGTGAAAATGAGGACAACGATACTTCCAAGCAGGCTAACATAAGCTGCACACCTGCGATACCAGAGCACCAAACTTCCAAAACCCATACTTCCACAAAAGACGTACTCAAAGCTCAAGGCTACCACAAAGAGCACTGGTAGAGCACAGTGTGGAATGGACGTTGGAGAAACCCCTAGACCAGGTTGAAAAAAACATATTCTGCTGTTTAGTGCTGCTCTTTCAAGGCTGCATAGATTAATGAATGCGTGACTTTCTCAAGCCATTGAGATGGCACTTCTCATAAATGGCTCTGGAAATGTGGGCTCATTGCAATATAATGATTAGTCAGGAAGTAATTTTTTATTGTGTGTCAAGTAGTGCTTACTGTAGCAAATTACATGTGTACTCATTCTACTATATTTTCTATTTAAAGATTGCATGCAAGTTCACAGGGACTTGTGTGGCATACAATGTAGCCTAACCAGAAATCACGTTAAATCAGGACTAACTGCTGCATAGTCACTGTGATCCAAGGTGTCTGTGCACACCTCAATAACACAATGCATTTCTGCCTGCAGCTTGATGGTGCTTTCTGTCACTCTGGAGCTTCACAGCATGAGCTGCCGTGCTGCAGCGTGTTGAGAATGGAGACTTTCTAGCCATCAGCTAGCTCAAATGCCTGAGTAAATCTATATGAACTTCTAGACTGTTAACTAGTTTTGCATCTTGTTTTTCTGACACATGAGAAAATAAGGCTAAAGAGTGTATTGTTGCCTAAGGTTTCCTATCACTGAGAAAAATGCATAAGATTAAATATAGCCATGTTTTCACTGGTATATGGTATAACTGCCATATACAACTACATTGTAGTTTCTATATTAGATAATGAACCCACAATATACAGGCCATTCAAATGCAATAGTTTTTAAAAAGCAAAATAAATCAGAAACAGCATTTGGCTCCCTTTACACTTGAGCAACAGCAGCATCTGGCTGCTTCATCAGGTTGCCAAGTTGACCTGTCTACAGTCAGAAAAAGCTTGATCAGGAATTGTCTTTTTTTTTTTTTTTTTTAAACTGGTAGCAGCCAAGAAATCACATTTTTTGAAGGGGAACAGTGTGATAAGGCTAGGAAATGCTAAAGCACACATACTGGAATGAAGATCAGTTAAAAGTGTATTAGGGAGTGACAAACCCAAGTTTGAATTCATTGTGGATTTTACACTGTTATATTTTGTCATCATACCAATTCTTAAGCCACAAATCTAATGATGGGCTTTTGCACAGTAGTGAGAGAATGACTCTACATTATTCTACCATAAAACTCTGACCAAGGCATTCTGGAGCCATTCATGCAGAAATTCATCTCAACTCCGAATGGTTTGTTAATGTTTTTTTTGTTTTTCACTTTTGAACAATTATGTAATAAAAAATTAAATTGAATGTAGTTTTATGCTTCTTCTGGATCCTTCAGAGGAACTTCACTGTTTTAAACAAAGCTTTATGCATAGGAACTGCTTTTTATACAACAGTATTGTTCACCTTTACAATAGAGATGAAATGTTACCGTTCTCATTTTATACCCAATAAAACATTTGTCCAACTTTAAATCACTGTTGAACTTTCTTTAGCTCATTTATCTTCCATCCATCCACCATCTTCCACTTAATCCACACAGGGTCGCTGGTGCCTGCTGGGAACTCTGTGAGCAAGGGCAGGAACAATACACGAAGGACCAAACCATTGTAGGGCGGACACACAGACACAGACACGCAGACAGACACAGACACGCAGACAGACACACACCAATTTAGAGAACATCAATTAACCTAACAAGCATGTCTTTGGACTGTGGGAGGAAACCAAAGTACCCAGAGTAAACCCATGCAGACACACAGGACATGCAGACTCCACACAGAAAGGACTCAGGCCACTCCACCCTGGGATTGCTTCCCACAAGCCACCGTGCTGCCCCTATTCCATTTAATTACATGAAAATAAAGTAAAATTGTTTGTGGCACAAGATAAATGCAACAGGCATAAACAGTTGTGTTATTCTTTGTCATTTTAATTCCCATAATTTAATTGGTTCAAAATGCAGACAACTCTCACAAAGAATCCAAAAAGAAATGTAATACAGTACATATGCAGATAAGGGTAGTGTGTTTAGGTCTATGTTTCTTGTGGTAAGAGGGAAGCAAACGGTTTACAGCATGGCACAAACAACATGGCAGCACAGGGACAAACACTTATCGGGCATCAATAGAGAAGTAGCTACATTTGCTCTAAGGTTTCTTTGCAAACGAGAAATTGAATCTTTCAGCACACCAGCTAAGGGAGAAAGCTGACATGATGCCGAGCATAACTCTGGAAACTACGTTTTTGTCTACATTGTTAATTGGATGATTTCCTATCACTGTAATTGATATGTACACTGATGAATCATATTACATTAATAAACAATTTAGAGAAGTGATTTCAGATGTTTGTTTGTTTTTTTTTTTTTTTACAGTTGGCGTTTGTCCTTAATGAGGGGTAATGTTTTGAATAGTTAAATGCTACCATCCTGTGGCCAAACATATTACTGCATTCCTGCAATTTCACTATACACACGATAATGACAGCAACAGAAAGAAAAGACTTGCCGAAAAGCAGATACATGCTTGTAATTTAGGGAAATCCCAACTTCTCTGTGTCTAGCTCTGTCTAAGCAATGGATCCCCACTGCTGTGCTTCTGTCTCACTACTGTAACACAGGGATACAATAAAAGCATGTTTGTAAAATCAGGAACTTTGTTGAATTAGCAAATTACTTTATCAAAAGAGAAAAGAGTTCCATGTACAAAGAGGCAAGTGGAATCTCTTCAAGACCGTTTAACCCTTACCTGAATGATACTGTTAGGTATTGCATTAATTATGAGAACATTAGTACATATCATAAGTAGATTTCTCAATAGCACATACTTTTTTTTTACTAGGACTGGTTTTAGTCCCTCTCCAAAAGTCAGCACTCAAGGTAAAATGCATATGTAGAAAAATATAGTTCGAATGATATTTATATATCTATTGATTTTTTTAATCTCACTTACCTATACAGTTTCATTTAGCATCATATATGCAGCTGTGTTAAAGATCACACTTCACAGCGCTGCAACCTAAATCATGAAATGACATGAGCCTTGCGCTGTTTCCTTTATATTTCACACGCAAATTTCTAGTAAATATTTTGTCATTTTTAGGCAATTAGAGTTATGTCTAAGTGAGAATGTAAACACCACAGTACTGACTATACTGTCTTTTACAGTAAAGCACAATATTACAAGGCAAATGACCACTGAAGCATAGATTTGTTCATGATGAATGAAAAATTAAAAGTACAACACACTCACAAGGAAAAACAGAAGTTAACACTTTGCATTGATTCAAAGCCACTCATTTGTACAAATCTGATAAAGATCCGTAGTCAGAGCATAAGATATCGTTCAAACCACCATCCCCATACCAACATCCACCTTTTCTGAATAACTGATGCATCATGTGTTCTAAATAAATAGTCAAACAAAACTAAAAACATTAACTATGTAATCAAACACTGACCTGTGTGTTGACCTCTTACACATGATGCATGACCAGATACCGCAGATACCACACAAACTCTCTCTGGTTTAGCTTTTCTTTTACATCATTGTCACTGAAACAGCAGATCTATGCAACATTTCATGATACTTGTATGTTAAATCTTTCATCACTGATCAGCTCAGTATTATAATGATGCAGCTCAGAGATACACTGACTAAACATAGTGATATGTTAGAATTCACAATTAGAATAGTAATCATTTACATAGAGGGTAACAATATGGTAACAATCATTTTGTGCAAATGATGGTGTAATGAAAGTGCTGATTTTATGTACTGTTTAGTAAGTTTTGGCTCTAGTTGCTAACATTCTTCTAGTCATTGTGGCTTGGCATTGTTCTTTTTGGGGGGCTTTTACTGGCATTAATTATTTTAACATTTTGTAACATGACTACCTGTGTAGAAATACATCCATTTCCTCCAGAAAACATGGTTTAAACTTAAACAAGGACAAACAAGAGACATGTTTACAAACTGTTCAAGCATAACTGGGAATACTGAATTTGGAGTAATCTTTGGTAAACAGTTTGAGGCACCTGATTTATTGCTTAGAGGTCAAGGTGCATAGGGTCAAAAGCTGTTTTAAGATTTTAAACAGCAGTGTGAGCTAACTTTATAATAAATGATTCGTAAGTATGTCGTTTCAGCATACAACATTAAATTTGATCTGCATTTAAATTAATGACTATTTTTGGGAACAAATCCAAGCCTCTTCCTTGCCTACACTTATATTCACAAATGTAGAATTAATATAAAACATAGTAGTCCCACATGCTATTTTACCCAGGAATTAAAGCTGCAGTGACCCAGTAAAGAGACAACAGTACACTAATTGCAAATTCAAAATGCTTGTAAAAAGGATCAAATGCTTCAGTTCCATAATTAATCACCTGCATATTACAGCAAGAATGCTGCTTAAAAAATAACAAACTCAGATGTTTAAAAATTTTATTTCACTGAACTAATGGAAGCCGATAAATGATTGTGTGAAAAATACGGGTAGAAGTGCCACAAAGTCAGTACTTGTAAAGGTGACTTGCCAGTTACTTGGGTTTAAAAGAGCATATTATTTGAATTCAGTGAAATTAAATCTTCCTTTGGTACTGCAGCTTTTTTTTATTTAAATTGGTAAAAATGTTATGGTCTCTGAGCATTATTTTCTGTAATTAATTTCCAGAGGTTCAAGAAAGTCTTAGCTTCATATTTCTCAACAAGCAACTACAATCCAAAGTTTGCTATGGAAATATATACAGCAGAAGTGTTAGCACATTATTTAAAAAAGACCTCATATACATCATTGTTAATTTTTTACTTCTTTAAGCTTTAAAGCTTGTATGAATAAATAGAATCGGTCTCGCGCGAAAACGCTGAACGGTTTGTAGTGTTTTACTTCACACTCAGTATATTCTCACTAATTAGCTTTCAGTTTGGATGGCGCATTTTGTCGAGTTATGACAAATATAAATAATGCTTCAAAAACATTAGGTGGGTTTAGAAACTAGATAATAATTACCAAAGATACAATAGTCATTGTAAAGTAACTGTACAAGTCCTTATTTGTTATTTAATGTTTTAGCATTACTATTTAGTGTAACGTTTCAGGATAAATAAGGGAAGCAGGTCAAATAATCTCTGCTTTTAAAATGATATTAATATATAGTGTGCTATATAGTGCAACATAAGCCATGTTTCCTCATTGCTATTGGTTGTACGGTCATTTTATTATGAGTGCACTTCTGATATGTGTTTGTATGTGCATATCTGAACATTTGCTCGAGTAGTCCAACTCTTGACATTTTTTGTTCACCACAGATGTATGAGAACCATCGTATTACTTCTTTACATCATGTAATGAAACATAAGATCTACTGTTTCCAGTAACATTACAATATCTAAAACTAAAAAAAGTTACACATTTGCAGAAATAATAAGAATATTTTTTAGATGCTCCCAGTCAGCATTAACACCCTCCTCTCTTAACTCTATTTCCATCTGTGCTTTCATCACCTCCTGGTCTTTTATTTCCCTCGACTTTACCCATCACCTTCCTCTCACACATAAGGCAGGATGCCATAGACAAAGATGGCCATGACAGCAGCGCTGAACAGGCCTGCTACGGGAACCGTGACGAACCAGGCCAGGAAAATGTTCCGGAAGAGACGCCAATCTACTGCTTTCTGTGAGCGCAGCCAGCCGACGGCTACCACCGATCCCACCTGTGCACACGCAAATAGATGCATACACACATACACAATCAGCAGCAGAACTGAATACATCTTACAAGCTTTAAATGTTTGTTATATGACAGACAAATGTAGGTTAGAAGAACAACAAAAAGAGGCCACCAGGATACAGGAGAAAACAAGTTTAAATCTAGAGCTACTGAAGAAAAAAGCAACAAAATACACTACATAACCAGAAGTTTGTGGACACCCAAATATGATATTCAAAAACACGGCCACTAGTATGGAGTTTGTCTTCCGAGTTGGGATTCCACTAGATTTTTAAACCTGACCTTGAGGTTACACACCGATATCAGACAACAAGTCAAGCTTACTGTTTTCATCCCAATTCAACTCAAATTTTGAGTTGAGTTGGCAATCTGACTTGCTTTGGAAGTACAAACAATATAGCATTTTATAACTGAAAGTCACAGTTTGTGTTAACATTCACTATAATACAATAATACTATCTACTATAATACAATCCTATCAATAATCAGATTTATGTAATTATCAGATTATTAAAGTGGTCCTGTAAACCACATAATTAGTTAATTACTTAATGTCTTAGATCAGATTAAGAAGTTTGTTGATTGATTTGGGTTATGTAACTTTGTTATTGGCATCGGTGGCCATATCAGCATCATACATGAGGTAACGTCTACACTTAATATTAAATCAGGACTAGTTATATATACTTAGTTTGCAGAGGCACTCAAATGGCTACATGAAACAAATATGATCCACTAAGACCTTTGTGTCTTTTCTCTTTGTTTCCATAGACCTGGTGCTTGTTTACCTCACAGGATCTGGCAGTCCTAGACTTAAGAGCAGCATCCAAAAAACGACTACCAAACATCTTTGGGGAGACTCAAACACACTTTGGCACACTTAAATGTTTTAGATTATCAAACCAACATCACAGAAATATATCCTGAGTGAATACAAAAAGCATTTTTCCAATGATGAGTTTATTTATATAGGGGAGGGGGGCAGGCTACGTGAAAGAGTAAATGCCCTCCAAACCTAATAACTGGTTATGCCAACCTTGACGTCAACAACTGCAATCAAGTGTTTGCGATAACTGGCAATGAGTCTTTCACATCTATGTCAAGAGATTTTGGCCACTTGCCTTTGCAGAATTGTTTTAATTCAGCCACTTTGAAAGGTTTTCAAGCATGAACAGTCTATTTAAGGTCATAACACAGAATCTCAATTAAATTTCATTCCACACTTTGATAAGGATCCTCCAAAACTTTCATTTTTTGTTTTAATTTCTTTTTGTTTAATAGCTATTCAGAAGTGGCCACAAATTGATGGCCAGATATTCTACTTCAGGATTTTCTGATAGAGAGCTACCTTTGACTGTCCGTATGATGTTCTTTTTTTTAAATGCTGTATTAGTTTACACCAGATGTAATGACACACACACACACACACCTGAACCATTTAGTATTTACACAGAATACACAATCCTGTGTCTTGGGGATCATCAAGATGTTTTTTGGCAAACGTGAGATGGGCCTGTAGATTTTGCTTTAGACCGATCACATAGATACCATTTTTGCCCACTCTCTTCTTTATTGTTTAATCATCGACACTGACCTTAACTGAGGCAAATGAGGCCTGTAGTGCTTAAGATATTGTTCTGTGTTCTTTTGTGACCTCTTGCATGAGCCATCAATGTGCTCCGAGTAATTTCGGTAGGCAGGCCAATCCAGGGAGACTTGGCTTTTTGTATTCAACTCAGTTTATACTTGCCTGATATTTACACTTATTTACTAATCTGAAACATGAGAAAACAATAAATCCAAGAGGCAAATATTTGTTCAACGCACTGCATGTTTAAGAAAATCAAAAATTTAATTATTGTAACATTACATCTGTCTGTGAAATTGGTTAGTTGCAATTTCTATAATAATAATAATAATAATAATAATTCTACTTTAGAATTACTAATTAATTAAGCTTTAAGCTATTAATCTTATCTAATTAAATGAGTGCATGTAAACTCGTTAAACAGCTACTAAAAAATTTAGATTTTCTGTAGTAATCATATTATTAATTGCATGTAAACACACGGAGTAATGTTCAGTACAACTAACTCTACTGCTGAAGTTTGTCTATGGACATTTCATGAGTGTACATGTTATAAACCAGTGAGAGAACCTGAAATGTCTCAAAGGGGTGTCTACATACTCTTAATTACGTAGTGCATCTTGCTGACAAAGAAGAAAGAACAAAACCATTTACCATCTTATTTTATTAATGTAAGAGCTACATTTCTGAGCTTTACCCTGCTCCCCAGTACTCCCCAGTACTACCCAACTCCCGTTGTTACATTCTGTTCCAACCACATATCTGCTTTTGCCATTGTTTCATAACTCGTCTCTAGTTCAGCAGGGACATCGTGATGGAGACAGTGTGGGAAGGAACATCTCCATACATGCTCTAGGTGTCAAGTTCCTGGCAGATTTCTGGCCTGTCAGCTAAGGAAGCCAGTTGGCTGTTCTCAACCAGTCAGTGTAACCTAAGTTGCTATGCATGGGAGGGGTTACATGTGGAGTCAAACAACAGAGCTGACAACAGTTGTGTGACTTGGTCTATAAAAAGACCAGTTATATTTAGGCCTCGAAATTCTGCTGGATTGCTTCTATGCTTAGTGGATTAATACCAAGCTTAAAGTATCAGACATATCAGGGATAAATAAATTGGCTTAGTAGAATACTTGGTGGAGAATACAGCCTCCATTTATGACACATAGCTAAAGTAACCAAGCAGCATTACTTGATACAAGGGCAAAAATGGTATGGATATGAATACATAACCTTCCATCTTGTAAGGCTTTGGCCCGACAGCTAGGGAGCAGTATGGTGCTGTAAATAAACAACTGTGGCATCATATATGTTTACCTAGTTTAAACTTTCCATTGTGAGGCCACAGTTGTTTGTAATTATATATATATATATATATATATATATATATATAATTATTTTTCACTCTTTTTTTATTGCAGCCATTTGCTAAAATAAAAAAAAGTTAGATTTATTTCTCATTAATGTACACTCAGCATCCCATCTTGACAGAAAAAACAGACGGATTTTTTTGTAAATGTATTTTAAAAGATAAACTTAAATATCACATGGTCGTAAATATTCTGACCCTTTATTGTGACACTCATATTTAACACACAAGTTGTCCATTTCTTCTTATCCTTCTTGAGATGGTTCTACTCCTTCATTGGAGTCCAGCTGTGTTTAATTAAACTGATTGGACTTGATTAGGAAAGACACACACCTGTCTATATAAAATCTCACAGCTCACAGTGCATGTTAATGTAAATGAGAATCAAGAGGTCAAAGGAACTGTGTAAGGAGCTCAGAGACAGAACTATGGTAAGGTTCAGATCTGGCCAAGGTTAGAAAAAACACTCTGCAGCACTCAAGGTTTCTAAGAGCACAGTGACCTCCATAATCCTTAAATAGAAGAAGTTTGGGACAACCAGAAGTCTTCCTAGACCTGGCCGTCCAGCCAAACTGAGCAATGGTGGGAGAAGAACCATGGTTAGAGAAGTAAAGAAGAACCCAAAGATCACTGTGGTTGAGCTCCATAGATGCAGTAGGGATATGGGAGAAAGTTCCACAAAGTCAGCTATCACTGCAGCTCTCCACCAGTCAGGGCTTTATGGCAGAGTGGCCTGACAGAAGAATCTCCTCAGTGCAAGACATATGAAAGCCTGCATAGAGTTTACAAAAAAACCCACATGAAATACTCCCAGACTATGAGAAAAAAGATTCTCTGTTCTGATGAGACAAGGAACTTGGTGTTAATTCTAAGCGGAATGTGTGGAGAAAGCCAGGCAGTGCTCATCACCTGCCCTATACAATCCCAACAGTGAAACATGGTGGTGGCTGAATCATGCTATGGGGTGTTTTTAGCCGAAGGGACACGATGACTGGTTGCAATTGAAGGAATGTGGCCAAATACAGACATATCCTGGATAAACCTCTTCCAGAGTGCTCAGGACTTCAAACTGGGCTGAAGGTTCACCTTCCAACAAGACAATGACACTAAACACACAGCTAAAATAACAAAGGAGTGGCTTCAAAACAACTCTGTGACCACTCTTGACTGGCCTTTTTGTGTGGAGTTTTTGTGGGTTTACTCCCGGGTACTCCGGATTTCTTGCACAGTCCAAGGACGTACATTAGGTTAATTGATTACTCTACATTTTCATTGACTTGTGTGTGTATATATGGGACTGGTGTTGTGATGAACTTATGTATAGATATAACCTTATGTGTGTCGCTAAGATGGCCACTGATGCCGATAGCGACGTTAAAGAAGCCAAACATACTCACACACACACACAAACTTTTGATCTAGTTTAACAACTGCTTTTATAACACAGGAAGGGAAGAGGAACTTTATTACAGCTACAGCACACTTAAGTTGTTCCTGCTCTTCCAGCTTTGAGGATCATATAAATATTTAGGAATAATTGTGCAAGTTATTAAATATGCTTCTTAGTCGTACATCACTGAAGAAAATAACACATTTAAGCAAACCAATATCTTGATGCTACTCATCTCTGTTAAAGTTCCAGTGCTATTGAGACACTGGAACCACCATGACATATTTATATGAAGCACTTTATTTAGTTCTGAAATAAGCGTGTTTATAGATGGTCTGTGGTGGGTTAAGAAAATATAAATAACTGGAAACATTATGTTCAGGCTTTTATCTGCTGCAAGTAACATCAAATGTTTATATTTGCAATGTTCGGCAAACAAAGTGCCTAGTTCATTTGTGCCCATTCGTAAAGTTCATTTGTGCCCATTCATCCAGTTTAATTACACAATTCATCCACTCTTAGTCCACACAAGTGTATCACAAGAAACATCAAACGTTCATACCTGCAAAGTGTCTAGTTTAAAGGTTTAATCTGTTATCACAACGTGGTGCATACAACAGAATGTAGTTCGTTTGAGGCAGACATAGATGTGCATATAATCCAGCTGCTTTAGTTGTGTCTCAGCCAATCAGATATCAAAGCTTAACTATCTGTTTTATTAAGATAATTGTAATATAATTTTCAAAGAAGCCTGGGGTTGTTACGAGATGTGGTGGTTTTTAATTTAGGACCCAAGTATGCAGGATAAGCATTTCCCACGACGTATAATAATAATGGGGAAATAATATAGAAAAACTGAAAAGGGATAAAGAGTGGCGCGTAAGACTCCTAACATAATAAAACTGAAAGGATAAAGGGGCGCGCCGAGGTTGCGTCCAAAGTGGGAGTAACACGCGAAGCACAGAGGTAGTCCAAACGCCAGGGAGTGAAAGTGAGCTCGAATGTGCATGCCATTATATGAAAGCCAAACCGGAACGCACCGGGGGAAGGTAGGAACCCTAACAGGGGTAATACTGAAATATCTTGCATTGTTGTTTTATAATACAGTCTGGACTTTTAACAGCCGCTGCCATTAGTAACTGTAGCTGTAATTAGTAGCTGCCATTGGTGATATTGCATCTTTGCAACCATGGCTTTTCCTCACTACATTTTTCAGCACTCATCATTTCTGAAAACTCAATACATCACACACGGCAGCATTTCAAATCTAGCTCAGCATGTTTTAAGCATGTTTAAAGTTATGATTAAGTATTATGATATTTTCCTGAGCTAGATTATTGGACTGTGAATCGCTTGCCTAGGGAAAATCAGAATACAGTTTCTGCTGAATGTATGTGTATCATCGCAAGTTATATTGAAGAGGATCCCACAAGAACTGCTGGACAATCTGCTCCAATCCATGCCTCATGTATGGGTGACCATACACCCAACTGAACAGTCAATGTGGGGGCACTCTTGTCCAGTTTGACATGCTTTTGTTTACCCCATGAATGTATTACTTGCTACTTAATCACGATAATTAAGAATTTGTACCTCATTTTGCATAATCAAAAAACTTTTTGACTTTTTATTTGCTTTTCTTATGATCTTGTTTAATGAAATAAAATCAGGTCTTGCTTTAATCCCCTAATTTTTGTGTGCAGCGTATTTCCTAATTCCACACGGTGTGCTAACATTACACACAAACCACTCATCCACTGGTCTCTCCCAGTCTATCTGACAGGAATAAAGGCAATCGAGTGGCATGCTATAAAGTACAAGGTCAAACCACATTTGAACAGCCCACATCTAAAACCTAGCCCCAAATAGGCTGCCCTTCTTTGCATTCTACACAAGTTCAGCTTCTTATTAAAATACATCCATTTCACTCTCTTGTCTCCCAGACAATTAGTCATCCATTGACCACTCATCAGTCAAAGAGTCAGAGCCAGACACTATGCGCTCTTCTTTTTATCTCTTAAGCTCTCTTCCTCTCTATTTGAAGGTAAGCCCATTTATCTTCCTCAGACACAGAATGACATTCTGGCTGGCAGCTTTGGCCTTGGTTGAAGATGCAGAGGGCTGAACTGCTTTACCCCACTTCAGACATACACCCACATGTCAAATATGAATACGGCACTTTAGAAGTCCCTTATGTTAGCCGTAGTATTTTCTCCTACCATCAGTGTCCAAACATCTCACCTGCTGCTTATCTCACTCTCACACAAAATGTATAAGACTTACGTTAAGCTAGGAATGAAAATGGTTTTTCAAAACTAATACTGACATTCCTACAAAACTACCCTAAAACTAATGTCAGGTTTAATTCTAATATTAACACCTAACATTTACAAACAAATCTCAGCATGTTCTTAAGCACTCGGGGAGAAGCTCACCAAACCAAAAAGTTTTTTATTTAGATATATGATGCAGCCAGCCCCTGTTATTTATAAACTACAAATATAAACAACACATTTTCTGGTGGAAACAGGAGAGTTGAGGTGCACATTTAATTCTGCCATGATTTGGGCAGCCGTGGTTTTATGTTTTTTG
>JAVSBV010000113.1:3921283-3942146 GCA_033117975.1 Parotocinclus spilosoma
AGTAATGAAAAATCGAATAAAATTGAGTCTTTTTTTAAATAAAATAATTAATAATAATAGTAACTATATATATATATATAGCCCTTACAAAAATAAGGGAATATTTCAAAATTAAATAAGCACATTAGTTTTTCATACATCCTAAAGTACACATTGATCAGCCAAAACATTAAATCCACTGACAGGTGACATAAATAACTTTGATTGGGTGACACACATAAGCAGCAAGAGAATGGTCAGTTCTTGAAGTTGATGTGTAGAAAGGGTGTTGTTACACAACTGAGTTTGAGTATCTTAAAAACTGCAGGTCTGGTGGAGTGTTTCTGGTTTGTTGATTAGCACCAACCAAGATATGCCCACTAAAGAACAAATGGTAAAAGACCAAAAGTCATTGGTGCCTGAAGGACACCCATCTGATCCCACAGAAGAATACTAACACATTACTGAAAAATATGTTAAATATTGTCAAAGCAACCAGTGCAATGCAGATTGCTGTGTATGAGGCTGTGCAACCACACACAGGACAGAATTAATGCTGACTCCTTCCACTCCTGAAAGCACATCAGAACTGGACCATGAAGTGATTGAAAAAGAATTCAAGATGACAACTTGACCTTCAAATCCTTCAGATCTAAGACTAATCAAGCATACAAAAAAATGAACTAACTTTCCAGTTACAGGGTTTGAAGAATCTGACACTAGTGTGTTGGTGACAGATTTCAGAGGGTCCCTTTAGAGGTCTTGTGGAGTCCATGAATTCATGAGTCAGAGCCTTGGCACAGGGAGGACCTACACAATATTAGGCTACTGGTTTTAATGTTGTGGCAGATCAGCATACCAAGTGTGTAGGTTTACATCAGATTCTATCACCATTGGCAAAGGCAGCCTGACATGCTTTGATATTGCATCGCCTGCCCACAACTCTGAAAGCAGGTAACTTACTGCCCTTTCTCCAGCACTCTCTTGAATCAGTCTTTACCTTGCAGTGCGTGGTACTGATAGGGAGCCCAATATTGGACGCCACCACAACAGTGACCGCTGAAGCCAGCTCAATAGTGAATCCACTGCAGGGAGGGCAACAAAAGATCATTTTATAAAATTGTAACTTTATTAAGACCACTGAATTGCCACTGCATGCACAACTCAAAGGTGCATGCACACAGTATGGAAAAAGGTTTTGTGTAATGGCATGCAACACCAAGATGAGTAAAATACCAAGAAAACCACCAGCAACTGTCCAAAAGCCCTTTTTAATCCAGGAATCATTGAATTTAAAATGCAACTTAACAGTTATCACTGCTGCAAATGACTATTACAGCTCAAAATGACAGACTTAATTCATTATTTATATATGACTGCAAAGTCATATTTTCAATACCCTATTTTGATCAGTAAGGCAAGTGATGCGTCTTACCTTGTGCTGTAAAGCATTTACTGCTCTGATCAAAATAAATCAAACAACAACAGATTTTTCACAAGAGACTATTCTTATTTTGTCAAATTAACATTTACATTTATAGTATTTAGTAGACACCCTTATTCAGAGTTTCTTTAAAAAGTGCTTTTTATTCTTACTACTTGACCAAACCTTATGTTAGACCAATTGCTTGTGAGTTTGTTGATTTGACCTACAGAAGATCCTTGCTAGGTTCTAGTCTTCTGTACTATCTAATACTCAGCATTTATTGTCATTAGGACACCGAAATAATGGCTGCTAAAAAATGGGGCCACGTAGTTATATGTGAAATTCTCAGTCATTTAAAATATATTACTAATGTTATAGTAATTAGTAATCAACTGACCAGATATTGAATGGTACCTTTATGAAAAGTACTAAGTCTTAAAATCAAATACATTCCTTAGTGATTGCAAACTTTGATGTTTCAAGCATAAGTACATCTTCAAGCATTCTAAACAATGTGAATGAGTCATACTTACGGTCCACAGAAGTACAACTGAAATGAGCCTACACTGCTATTTCTCTGGATCTTGTTACCATTTTTATCTTTGACAATCAAACACGCATTCATGTGACCCCAGGTAATGACCATAAAGAACAATGCATCTACAGCTGCTTAAATACAAACAAACACACATGACCACTTTTTAACTGATTTAAGAAGAGCCCAAATCTATAATTCTAGTCTGGGCAAAAATGTGTGAGACCACAAAATATGCTTGTTTTTAACTTTTGGAGAAGGATTCATACTGCAGCACACCTTAAAGCTTTGCAAGAACTACTTGACCATACTCCATCATGGAGCACTTGAGTACATAGAAAGCCAAGCATTCAGTAACATTTCATGTAACATGTAACAATGCACATTGCTTACGATTTGATTCAACTTGTGATTCTAAGTTCACTATTCAATTATCTCATGATCAATTTAGCAGAGTGATAAAACATTCCTTTTTATTTTTAAGTCTAAAACAATGCACATTTTATTTCATTCCTTTTTAAACAAAAATTTGTCTACTACAATTAAAAGAAACGTAATAGCTAGCAATATAAGCAAGCGATTAAACAAACATTTTGCTTATATTCAATAATCTGGTTTTGCTAAACAGCTTTATGCTTTAGCCTCCCTCTTTGGCTAGACCGGTTTATCCTGCTCAGTTTGTCAAACATCTTTGTATCAATTTTGTGTAAAAAGTGCTATATAAATAATATAATATATAAATATCTTTAAACATAAAAGAAGAAGAGGATATGCCATATATGCCATATGCTTGCACCCTCTGGTGTTAAAAAATACAACTGCATTATGTCATAAAAAGAATGCATGTTATCTTTACAATAAACATTTCGCCACAATAGCCACAATACACACTGCCTCATTTTAACATTGTGATGCATTGTTACATCCCTACTTACTGTATATTCTTATACTGTAAACAAATGAGCAGACTTGGCAATATGCCACAAATCCTAACACACTTTTAAAATAAATAAAATAACTGAACTATAGTGCTCACAAATATTAGGGGATACTTCAAAATGAAATATCCCATAATTTTTAGAAGCAGCGTATTTTGTGAAACAACTACAACAACACACAAACAAATCAAGTGGTCGGTTTAAATAGTTTCAGCCTTAAAAATGAATAAAAATTCAGATTTTGTAAATAAACACCCTATGTTCTATTTAAGAACCCTAAATAACACACTAAATGGTGCGAACTTCCAAAGAACAATGAAAGTGGCGCTAATGCCCCAATATGGTATGCTAATGACCATAAAAACCCCCAAAA
Source organism: Parotocinclus spilosoma (assembly GCA_033117975.1). NCBI lineage: Eukaryota > Metazoa > Chordata > Actinopteri > Siluriformes > Loricariidae > Parotocinclus > Parotocinclus spilosoma. Next base: position 3,924,535 of record JAVSBV010000113.1, read on the forward strand.
AAGAAGAAAAAAAAAAACTGTGGCAGCAAGACATCAGGTAGCTACTGTGCTTTACACAGTATAGCTCAGTTTTCCTTAGAAATCTGCAGAACCCCTTCATTATTACGTTTTAATGTGTATTTACTAGCTAAGCAGATATAACTTAAGCTTGTCATAACTTGACTCAAACAAGAAGGTCACCTGCTTATTATTGAGGGAATGGGAATTCTTTATACTGGTTAAAGAGTTTGCTCTGTGGTGTTGGACAAATAGGTATCATACTGTACGTGTTCCTCTCTTTGTCAAAATCTAAAAGCCAGTCAAAAACATGGTTATTATTTGAAACCATGCTCTTGCACAACAATTTGGGTACATACAAATGAATAGGCGGAATCATGTATTCTTTATAAGAAAACAGCTTTTCAGTAACCAAACCAAAACCAAACCAATTTTAATTGTTCAGGTTTATATTATTGTCGCAAGTGCTTGCTATTTCACAGACTGTTTTGTTTTGACTTGTTTTTCTTGTCGCCATAAGAGCACAAGGTCATACAGTCACTGTGTGTAAGAGTAACGCTAAATTTAGCAGGTGTGTGCAGTTTGATCAAGAGGGAACAAATAGTACCATGTCCTTATTCAACCCATGACATCTTCAAAACTTACTCAACTGCCGCATGGACCAAAACTATATAAGCAGCAAAGCTGAAGCTTTGGAGTTTTAAACTGATTTAATGGGAGATAAGCTTTGTTGACCCAGTTGGCAAGTTCTCTATAGTCCTAAATCAGAATCAGGATAATGGGGATTTTTTAACCGAACCGACACAATGAGGAGACCTTTTATAAAGCAAAGCCTTAACCCAGAAAAGCAAAGGTGTACCCTTGAAAAAAAACACAGTTAAAAGAATGATTATGATTGTAAATTATGGTGTCAAGCTCATGCATCATTACGCCATGTCAAATAAGCCATGCACACAGCAAGAGTGTGATCTCACCTGGAGGGTGTGATTGGCGTGAGGTCCTTGCCCATTGTCTGGATGACGCGACGTCCCCACACCCACAGGCCAGCACAGATGCCCATGCCACCATAAAACAGCAGCCACACAGGAGTGGGTGAGTCCTGCATTACTCCGCCCTGGTCATAGATCATCCACAGTGCCACCAGCGGGCCAATTGCATTACTGTCAAGAAGAACAAGTATTGTTGCTAAGCTCAAAATGAAAACTAATTTCAATTAGTTGTTTCCATTCTAGTTTAATTATTATTGCTGCATTTAGAAATGCAATGCTGCTTAATTACACGTTATACCTAAATTGGTTGTTTGTTTAACATCCGCGCCACATCTATGGCTGTATTCATGACAGACAACTTTATATCAGCACAATAGTCATGGCCTACACCTGATGAATGATCTGCAGAGAGCAGGCACCAAAGGCTACCATCAGTAACACACCAAGAAATCCTGCAGTGCCAGGCATGTCCCCCTGCTTAAGCCAGTACATGTACAGGCCCGTCTGAAGTTTGCCAGAGAGCATATGGATGATCCAAAAGAAGATTAGGAGAATATCATGTGGTCAGATGAAACCAAAATGAAACTTTTTAGTAAAAACTCAAAACTTTACACGCCGAGTTGCATAACAGGAACACCATACCTACTGTGAAGCATGGGGGTGGAAACATAATGCTTTGGGGCTGTTTTTCTGCAAAGGGGACAAGACGACTGATCCGTGTTAAACGAGGAATAAACAGGGCTATGTATCGCGAGATTGTAATCCAAAACCTCCTTCCATCAGTAAGAACATTTAAGATGAAACATTGCTGGGTCTTCCAGCATGACAATGATCCCAAACACACTGCTCGGGCAATGATGGAGTGGCCCATAGAAAATTTGTGGAGGATAAAAATTACAGACCTCTCTCATCTTTTTAAGTAGAACTTCCAGAATCAGTGGTTGACTAAATACTTTCTGGCCCGACTGTATACGTAATATTAGCATCAAACATTAGATATCTATTGCCTTTGCTATTAAACTCACAATTTTCAGTTACCTTCTATCAGTAGGTGTAACAGGCACAAAAAGTTTAAAAGACCATATTTAAATGTAACGGACAAGCTAAATGGCTCACCTGACATCATTACCACCATGTGCGAAGGAACCAAAACAGGCAGTGAGAATCTGGAGGAAGTGGAAGAGCAGGAACACCTGAGGCTTGTCCTTCTCCTCTTTGTCTTCATCAGTGCAGTCCTCTAGTGCTCCTCCAGCAGGGGGCACTGCCTCAAGATTCTCTCCTCCCACTTTGACGTCCACGCCACCCTCCTCTGCTTCAATCTCAGCCTCGGCTACAGCGTTGCAGTAGCTGGAATAGCTGTCGTAGCGTATGCGTTTCTTAGAGAATGAGACACTGTCACCGACCAGCTTCTCACTGTCCTCAGCTGGATGGGCCGAGCTCGACTCAGAGCGCAACAGTGGCTGCACAGTCATGCCACAGATGGCAGCCGTGTAGCACGTGTAGCTGTTGTTACGACGCAGGATCCGTTGGCTGACTTCTGGTCGTTCTTCCTCCAGCCGGCCCACATGAATCTTGTGTAGCAGGTCTTTGTAGAGGCCAGAGTCCTTGTGCACGGTGTGGTACACCTGGCCATCACTACGCATGTGCCCATCAAAGGCAAAATTTCCATTAGACATGGGAGACTTCAGGCAGCCATTGGTCATGGAGTGAGTACGGCCTAATGATAAAATAAATAACAAAAATAAAGGCAAAACTATTAGGATAATAAGGTAAATAATATTTAAATTAATCTTTTAAACAATTTTTGCCCAAATGCCATTGCCATCCAATAACTTGTTCCCTCCATCACAACACATAGGATATTGAGGGTTAACATGTGCTTCTTTTAAAATATGTGAAGCCAACTCGCTTACAGTTCATGCTCACGTCACTGGCTAATGAACATATTTGGACAAGAGCGCCAACAGTCTTCTTCCATAAACAAGCACTCCAATGCTTGAGACAGGTTAGTGTTGCTTTTTGTTTTATGTGTTCTGTAGGGGTGCCAATTGTCCTGCCCACAACCAGCTAGACCTTTCTTGACAGTAGTCTGAACAGGGATTGATCCTGAAATCTCCTAATTTACAGGCATGTACTGTTGTGTCATACCGTGGCCTGATTTTGGTTACTTATGGAATTTTATTAATAACGATAATACCATCAAAACACTTCATATATGAACATTGTGCCTATTAGCCTACCATACATCCGGCCATTAGGAAGGACAGTGCCTCCATTTGCCATGCTATTTAGCTCCCCCATGGATTCTCTGGTCAAGGGCAGTTCAGCATCATCACTGGTCTTTGCCCCTGGAAGCTCCTTAAATACTGGTGCCTCCTCTTCCTCCTCTGGGATCTTATCCAGACTTTCATCAGAGATGCGCGAGAGAACGTGCTCCTTCTTCAATTTACCTGAACATGGACAAAAAAAAGAGAAATGTGAACATAATTGTCTGTCACACCTAATGACTGCCTTAAAAGAGCACTGGCAAGATTTGATTTTAAGCTGAGAAAAGCAAGCTTTGGGAAGGGTACACATAACTTTATATAAGTTATAATAAATTAGAAACTCCTGCAAAATCTGACAAAAAGAAAGGTGCACATTATATTTAACTAAATGCATTAACAAGCTAACTGCCAGATCAACCAAATGCCTTATTTTAGTGCATTTTATTCACGTTATATAATCTTAAAGCAGAAAAAGTTGGGACTTAATGCAAATAAAATGCAGTATTTCTTATATTTACTTTGACTTTTAATTTATTGCAAGCAGCATGCACCAAAGATATTTCATATTTTGTCTGGTCAATTTAATTGATTTTGTTAAAAAAACATACATTTTTGCATTTCAGGCCTGCAACACTGATAGTGTAAAAAAAAAAAAAAAAAAGTTAGGCCCAAAAATATTTGAACAGTGACACAATTATCAATGTTTAATTCAAGGGGTTGAACACAAATATCATACGTTACATTCATGAATTGTAAGCATTTTTCTATAAAGCCTCCTCATTTCAGGGGCTCAAAAGTAATCGGATACATTAACATTACCATAAATAAAGTGTTCATTTTTAATACTGTATACCTTTGCAGGCAATGACTGCCTGAAATCTGGAACCCATGGACATCACCAAACGCTGGGTATCCTCCTTTGTTATGCTAGCCAGGTCTTTACTGCAGCTGCCATCAGCTGTTGCTTATTTGTGTGTCTTTCTGCCTTAAGGTTTGTCAAAAGCAAGTGGAATGCATGCTTGATCTTGGTTGCATCTGTCCAAAAAAAGCTGTTCCAGAACTGGGCTGGGTTTTTAGATGTTTTGTGGATTAGAAGTCTAATCTGGCCTTTCTATTTTTAAGACTGATTAATGGTTTGCACCTTGTGGTGAACCCTCTGTATTTGCTTTCATAAAGTCACTCATTCATGGTAGACTTGGGTGGATGTGGTGAAGGGGCTTTCTTCACCATGGAAAGGCCTTTTTCGGATGCTGAGGTTACCAGTCCGCTCCCCCCGCCCCCAACTGGACCGTGCATTGTGGGTAAACTGCAACAGTTTGCACGCCTAGAAACAACTCCAGACCTTTTACCTTCCTAATTGATTATAGATTAACAAGGGAATAGCCCATGCAGCCTATGACATAACTATTATGCAATTACCTTTGGCCTTTAGCAGCAAAGGTGAGCACAGGATCACTAGCTTGAATTTTTGTAAATGACCTTTGCAAAGAGCAAGGCTACCGCATCATACTATGACAGACTCTGGCTTATGGACTTTTAGCAGTTAAGACACCAGAAGATCCAGGGATCAAATCCTGGAATACAACAATAAATATCCCCCCCACCCAACTGTTTTTGGAATGTGTTGCAGGCCGGAAATGCAAAAATAAATAGATGTGTATGAACAAAATGAAATCAAGTTGACCAGTGGAACATGTAATATCTTGGTATTGTACTGTCAAGGTAACTGAAAGGTACATAGCAAAAGTTGGTACAGTATTAAAACTGCAAATAAACAAAATGCAGATTTGGGGTAGTACATAAAAGCAGCCATGTTGAATTCACTTAGAAGTACCTAGAGCACAACATCCTTAACGTATTCAGCATGGAGAAAACTTTGTGATCGTTCAGGCATGCTTGTGTCATATATTCAAAAACCTAGTAAAACATCTAGATAAAAAAGCTGGAGTGTTTTTGTTTTGTAATCATTTCCACACATCAAATTCCAACATGAAACCAAACAGCACAGCCGGTTATAGAGGGATGTTCCACTTTGTGGAATCCCAACGGAGCTGCAGATGTTAGCCCCCAGGTTTTCTTCAGTACTTAGCAATACAGGTGCCATTGACGCTGGCTATCTTTTTGTTTATTAAATCATTTTTTAAATGCCTGCATTAAAATCCTGTAACATTTTCATCAATTAATGCAATCCTGCTGAGTACAAATAATAAAAAGAAACATAACAGTTTACAGCCACATTTAATTAATATTAATTACATAGATTACCCATTACTTATTCATAAATTCAGTCTGATCTTTATCCAAATCATAATAAAACACCCACATGGGCTGTAAACTCCAGACACCATCAAACATTACAATTAATGAGGGGTATATGGAAGTATGTTTAAAAACTGCAATCTCCGGAAATTGCTCAAGTTTCTCTTTATGTATCTACTATAAGAAACAATTCACCATATGTTGTTTTACACAATGCAACAAATCGTTATTGTTATTCACAAAATATTTGAAAAGTCATTTTAAATATTGTTCTCCCAGCTTGGTTATTTGAAGGAAATTGATCATATTTACTATAATATAAACAAGCTATTTATTAGTTTTGTTTTAGAAATTCGGTTACATGAATAAGTTTGTAGGGGAAAAAATGATTTTTGTTAAGGACGTTTATTTCACAAACAACAACTTCAAAGATTCCTTCTTCCACCACAGCTAACAAGCCCCAGTTAAAACTCTGTGGCTTTTAAAATATAGCTCAGGAATAATAACCCATTTGCAAAGTCCACATAATCATGACTCTTTGAACACAGATGGCAAAACATGCTTATGACTTTGCAAGTTTGGTGAGTAATAAATCTGTTGACAATCAAACCACTAAACCACTGCTCTGCAGAGGAAGGAAGCAAAAGAAAAAAACATGCATTCACTTATGGAAGGAGAGAACTTACTTGCTATTTTCCTTTTCATCCAGGGGCAAACAAAAAGCCAGACCAGGCCAGCACATACCAGTGAGCCGGCCAGTGTAATAAGGGCAATGGCCCACACCGGGAGCATTTCCAACCCCAACACTGCAGGAGTACAGAAACACAGGTCAGAACGACAGAGCATAGTGTGCACACGTGTAAAACTTCCACACTGCCTTTGGTAAAAACACTTTTAATAAATGGATGCTTGTCCTTTTTAAAAAATTTTCATACAATAACTTACTTTAAATTTAAAAAGTAATCTGAAAATGGTGTTAAAAAGACACCTAAAACATATCCTTACGTTTTCTATTGCTATTCTATCTCCAAGACCAAAAAAAACATTTTGATAGATTGTTTGTAGCCTGGTTAGATATGCAACCTCACACCCTCACAAAGTTTTACTGGTGTAAGAGTACTGAAGTAGCTTGCATGCAGTTTTATAAATGCTCACAAAAATTAGGCAAGGTAAGTTTATTTACATAGCACCTTTCATTGCATATGATAGGGGAAATTCTTTTAGGGTATTTTTCATTTTGACATATCCCCTAATTTTGTAAGCAATATAATAAGCTTGTGTGGCAGCCAGTTATACTCAATATATTGTGCAGTTATCTCCAATCTCCTAAATATCAAACACTTCTGGAAGCAATGGTTAAAAAAAAAAAAAAAAAGAAGTAAAAGCCAAAATGAAGTTACAACAAGACATATCCATTATAGGAATATAGCAATATATTGAAAATCCTAAAAAAATATCTCATTCAGATGTATTAAACAAGATTTTAGAAAAAAAAAAAAGAAAGAGAGCAGCACAGTGATGTAGTTTAGTGAAGTTTAGCACCAGCACACAGATTCAGAGGGTTAGAGTCCCAGCTGCTGCCTGTGTGGAATTTTTCTTTTCTCACCATGTCATGTTTGTGGACTCCGGTTTCTATCCACACTTCAAAGACATACATCAGGTCAGTTGGAGTCCCTAAAGTGCTTTAGTGTGAGTGAGTGGGTGTGCATACATGCATATGCTCTGCAATTCAGTAATGTCCTGTCTTAGTTTCTGTCATGTACCCTGTACTGCAGGTTAGCCTTGGCAATCCTGAATTGGATTATGTGGGTACGGCAAATGAGTAAGTGAGAAAAACAATATGTAGCTGAATAAAATATTTCTAAGCTGTGATTTCTGCCAAATCGAGTGTTACTAACTATTGGCTGACAGGTTGCTCAATCTAGTATGCATATTTGGTATGTGTGCCCAAAGGTTTCCATAACATAATACATTTTTTACATCCACTTATGAAAGGGGTGAGTCAGAGAGATTTCGACTGCTTGACAGCATTCAGTCTTTTATAGCAACTGAAGAGGGTTTATTGAATAGCTGTCCCTATAAGAGAGTGATGACTCACAAGGAGCGCCTGTGTACATGATGGAGAAGGTGTTGATGCCAATAGTTGATGCATAGAAGAGGGGCAAAGCACGGAGGCCATTTGGAACAGGATCATCCTACAAGACACAAACAGTGATTAATATAAACTCATGTACAGTACTGTATAAAAGTATTAATCCACCATTACCTTTATATAACATTTACAGTTGTTATAGAAAATGGTATGACTAACATATATACACACACACCATATAATATACCACACACACACACACACACACACACACACACACACACAGTCGACAGTAACACTGCATCCCATGAATGCAGTTTTTTTACTGCACACACAATTTCTGGTTTTATTCCAATAAAGAGACTGGGAAATAATTATATACACTAAAACAATGTTATATCTAATGTAATGGTGTGCTAAACTTTTGAGCAGAACCGTATTTGTCTAACCTACTATGACTTATGAGAAGAAAGGTAGATCAGTCACTAGTCAATACTTTAGTGATATGAATGAAGAATACTAGATTGACCCTTGTGCAGAAACAGCAAAGTGGGATTTCCTAATCACACTGAGGTCAAAGCTATAAAACAATGCTGTACCACTAAATGGAAGCAATACATAAAAAATCCCTTGCTCACTTAGGTTCTACCAAACTGTCACATTAAAAGAATACAGATAAGCCTTCACAACCAAGCATTGACATGATAGTTATATCCAGTGTATGTGGATAAATAATGGCCTTTTAGGGAGTTTACAGTAACCCTTTAAAGAGAAAGTATGTAATTAAGAGGAGGCCCATATCCTACCAAAAGGGGAATACAGAATTTGAATATATATTATTAATTTTCATTGCATATGAGACTTTGAACTCACCTTATTAAGAATGAAGTATCTGATCACAAAGAAGAGTAGGCCAGACATAATACCTGACAGCAGAGGGGAGATGAACCAGGACGTAACTGAAACAGAGAAAATATTTCATTAAGAAAGACATAACAGACTGAGTGTAGAGCATAATTAATTCAATAAATGAATCTGCATTATTTATTTGTATTCTTTATTTCAGCAATATAAAAATGACATCAGGTATGCGCTGTTTAACAACCATCCGATTAACCATGATCTTAAAAATGATCAATGGAAATCGACAAAAATAAAATCGACAGCTGTAACGCATATTTATTTTATTACAATAATAATGTTATTGGTTTTACTCAGTTTCATCCAGAGAAAAACAATTGTACATTTACATTACAGTAGAAAGACATGGAGCCTAAACTGGTAATTAAATGACACAAACTTGTATAGCCATTACAATACATAGTAGATAGTCTTAGTAAACAAACAAACATTCAAGGACTAGCAGAAAGTTTAATTTATTCCATACCTATTTTCACTAGCTGCATCCACTGCACTCCTTTTGTGCCAATAGCCACCATTGAGAAGCCTATAGTTGATCCCACAATACAATGGGTTCCAGAAATGGGTAACTTCAGGAAAGAGGCAATCAGCTGCCAAACGGCAGATCCTTAAAAAAAAGGGGTTGGGGTGAAAGTTCTTGTTCACTTGAATCTCATTAGTTCTTTATTTTCACTGCAACAGCCATATTCATTAAGCAAATGAAAAATAAATCTAAGCTGTGTTGCTGTTAACACATTCTCTTGTAACATTCAGTTAAAAATCTATAGTCCACATGTCCCATTCGGGACATTCAGGAATTCTGTGGGATAGATGGTACTTTCAGGTGGCAGAAAATGTGACCAATTGTTTACCACAGGCTATCAGGAACTCCTCAATAAAAATATAAAATGAATTAACAACTTGCACAAAATTTACAGTGGATATTCATAATTTTTGATAAATTCTGTAACTTACCAGCCATGGCGCTGACTTCTCCTGCCATCAGTGTGGGCACCGTTTCATTGTACAAACTGACATCTATAATCCCCTTTCGAATAGTTTCACCCACTTTGGCACCAAGTAGCATAGAGCCCAGTGTCTCAAAAATTGAGGCCAGAATGCAGGCCTGTCGCAAGGTGACCACCCCTGAACCCACCGCTGTCCCGAAGGAGTTCGCTACATCGTTGGCTCCCACTGAAAATGCCAAAACGAAGGCAATGATGAAGCCAATAATCACCATCCATAGGAACGGCTCCAAATCCATCTTGATGTCAATTCTTAAGTATTTTTTCAAAGGAAATCTGAAAAATATTTGCTCTAGAGCTATGAAAAACAATGCAAGGTGCTTTCTGTTTGAAGGGGGAAAAAACCCTTCTTTTTTGTTTGTCGCTCTTCTTCCCCTGGCTGAGCAAGTTGTAGGGGAGAGGCACACTGCTAACTAAGCCGTTTAACCTCAGTCTCTGATGCCGTGAGCAATGCAGGCTGGAGAGAGCATTCCATTGTTTGGCCCTCTACGTGTCCCGTCCACAGTGAAGCCTTCAGCTGTCAAAACAAAAAAGAAAGAAATAATTGCAGGGTATTCTGCTTTTCGAGTATTAGGCTGTCTTATCCAGATAAAAGTCTGCGGGAGAGCAATAAACCAGACAGCAGAGCAACAGGTGGGGGGGTTGGGATCACAGAGACCAACATTTTAAATGACAGCTATCGTAGCACAAAAAGTGTCTGCTTTTGTCTGAGCAATAATGGATGTTTTCTGAGCTAGTTTAATTGTATTGTTGACTAAACTAATATGTTAATCATACAAAACCCTTAGAAACTTACAATGACCTGCCATTAGCAGAGAAGGAATGCACCTAATTCACACTAAGTCGGCTTCTCTGCAAGATTTTAACTCTGCCTCTGCTGTATGAACAGTCTTGCTCCAGCCAATACTGTGCATTTTCAGTGACTAATACGTGCTTACAATCATACTGCCCAGCTTCCCTGTTTCAACAGGATAAGACTATTATTGGGTCAGAGCGCTTAGAGCACACACTGTAAGTGGGACACTACGTGCTGGCAGCAGTTGGACCACCAATTTATAGAAATTCGGTACAATTACAAAAAGTGTCATTTTATGTGTTAAAAGAGAAAAAACACAATGTTTATGTAAATGTTTACATATTATGAGTTACTTGAGGATAGTATGAGGATACTTCTATCACTGCAGTTAGTTAAGCTGACCAACAGAAAGCCAATTTATATAGTCACATTTCTTGTTATTTTATCTAAACTTTGTTGGGAAGTTGAGTGTGTTCCTTATTTACTTTGACAGGTGCCCACAAAATCACTGTAGTCGAGTAAATATTTTCCTGGATTACAGGACAGGCCAATATAGGTACATTTCCCACAACGCCACAACATCTTTATAAAAGTCTGAGGGGCAAAGCATTTTTTTTTTATATGAGTAATGGACATCCGCTAATATTTACAAGTCATCCATGTTGCGGGCAAAGTAACAATAACTCAAAGCTATAGGTTTTAGCTAGCCACTGAAAACCATATAACCTCCCAAAAGTACATATTAGACCACTATATCAAATGCATTCATTAATCTAGCAAAGACATTGTTATGTTAGCAAAAACAGAATGCTAAGGCAGAGTAACGCACAATTAAGTGTTTAATTGCTTACAATAGTGTTTAACAGGTCCAATTTTACATAGAATTACATAGAACAAATGACTGGGAAACAGAGGGGTACAAACTGTGCTCCTCTTAATGCCATGTGCCTGAAAAACAACAAGTAGTCTAGAAGCACCCCTGATGCAGGCCCTTCTCCAAAATAAATGTAAACAAGACAGATATTAAAATAATATTGATTTGGAGACAGTAAGATATTTATTAACTGCATGTTGGACAATGCATTTAAGAAATTGCATAGTGGAGCTGTTCATGCTACTGCTACAGTGGATTGTTATCACTGGGGTGCAGCCAAATACATGAACGCAGATGTTGGTGAATATATATTTAATTAATGTTTACTTGGTTTTCTTTAATATATCTATAACAGAGAATAAATACCAATGTAGAGCAATGGTGTATGTCTTATTATAGTAATACTGTGTATTACCTCCGAGTGGAAGCCATTTCTGTGTACTGTATGCTCAAGCTATTTTGTCAAAAGATCAAGAGACTTTGATAAAGTATACCACCACTTAAAGACTAAACACGCTGAAAATGTGTCTAACCTTGTTGATTTCTTTAAGAACAAACTTAAGGAAGACCAAATCAGTCTTTTGACTCAGTCTGCTCAGGAAGCTGGTACAAAACATCACATCATCAGGAGAGTAGTATGATTATCCAAATGAAGTAAATGCAAAGCATACTGTGTCATTCCCTCAGTATGGTTCGATAATATGGAGCCTTATCAAGAATTAAATGGGTGCAGGTATACCCTAGACAAAGCCTCAGTCTGTCACAGTGTTTCTATAAACAGACCACCCGACCTTCATATTGCATGACCCTCACACCATTTTAACCCAGGCCCTTAGGAACAGCCATTTCACTGCACTTACCAATGAGCTACATGATTGTTAAAGCTGTAAGCTGTATTGTGTTATTTTGTTAAAATCCAAGTAATTGGATTGGTGATGGGAGGCACAGTGCTGCAGTGGTTAGCACTGCCACCTCACAACTTCAAGATCCTGGGCTTGATCTCAACCGTGGGTTCCGCCTATGAGGAGTTTGCATTTCCATGTCTGGGTTGGCTTTTTTAGGATACTCTGGTATCTTCTCAATTCCCAAAAATGTGTATGCTACACTGCAATTTGGTGCCCTTAGTGTGTGAGTATGCCATGTGTGTGTGAGATATGATTGATTGGGGACAATCTAAAGCTGTTCCTGCTTTGCACCCTGTGTCAACCGGTTAGGCACCAGCTATTCCGTGAATAAGCAGATAAGACAATAAATGAAACAGGATGCTGACTGAAATTAACTTTGATCGGTCATTACGGAGTCACAAATAAGACAATTAATTTATTTCACTTGGAAACTGATGAACGAAATGGAAATTGCCACATGATTAAAACACACACTCACATAAAAAACACAAGTGTATGGTCTGAGGAGTCTCTATTTCTGCTGCAAAATGGCTATGGTAGGGTCAGAATTTGGTGTGATCACATGAAAGCATGGGTCCATCATGCACTGTGTTAACGGTTCAGGCTGGTGTTGTAAAGGGGTGAGATTTTCTGGCACACATGCCCCTTATTTGCAGTCAAGTATTGGTTACACGCCAAGGCCTACATAAGTATTGATGATGACCATCCCTCATCTTCTATGCCCCATGTCAAACTAGTTTCTCAAATGGCCTCCATAGTCATCAGATCTCAATCCGATGTATTATCTCTGGGACGTGTTGGAACACAAGATTCACGTCATGGCTGTGCAGCAGACAAATCTGCAGCAACAGCATGAAACTATCCTGCTACATATATCTCTGAGAAAAGTTGTGTTTTATCAGTCAATTACAAGGGATGCAAATTATTCATTTTTTTTTATAATATAACACACTGAACACTCACTATTCCTGGTTGAATTAATTTATTTTCACATGCAAGAATATGAACACTGAAGAGACATTTAAAAATTTAATTGCATATGTTCCCCTTGATACATCCAATCCATATGGGGCTACAGTTACCTGCATTAACAAACGATTCCATTAATTCTGAAGTTGACTCTACCTGGGTGACATTTATCAACGGAATATAAAACTTAATTACTTTCAAATGTAGTTGAGCGCAGAGAATAAAATGCGAGAATTGCCTGCATGTTCATGCAGTTAACCTAAGCATTTATTACCACACATTCCTGTAACTCACTAAGCCTTTTGTAGGGGAATTCTTAAAAAGGGTGAAAGCAAGACACATTCTCTAGGCATTAACTGTGTCAGGTGAGGCACAAAAGCATAAATATAAACATCACATGGCCATTTGACGTCCTTGACATCCAGTATATGCTTGAAAGGGATCGAATTACCCTGTGAAATTTACATGTACATACAGAAGGCTAATCAAAACAGCTCACCCACAGTAATGCAAAGGTAGTACACAAAATTACTGAAAGGCACAAACAGCCAAAGGAGTTTAATCCATTGTTTTCATAATGGACAGACCAAGTTTCACTTAATTTATGGCAGGACTATTTGCCATAGTACAGTACATACTCAACAATAGGAATATAAAGGCCCAAACCCATTTTCTGTTAATATAATAAGAAACGTGTTGATAATTGCAACACACTTGACATGCAACTTCATGTCATAAAATGAGTTAGCAAAATGTGACTGTTTTCTTCTGGCAGTCATTACGCTTCACTAAAATGACAAATTCATCAATGTAATGTAGTCATGGACACATTTCTGCTTTTCTTTAGCCCACTGGACCTTATTTTCTTCTGTTGGCATTTGTGGTGAATTTCATTTGTCTTTCTGTATCTAGTGGTGCTTTTCGAAAAAGTTACTACAAGTTACTATAAGGCTCATATTCTGGCTTTTACATAAGCTTGAGCACACTACAGACAGGGAGCAATAGTCTTTTTAGACTTTTCCTTGCAAACCTGCCATGGACACCTTTACTGTTAAGTCTTTATTGAGGGTGGGTCCATGAAGAGTGAGGCATCATTCTCTTAGAAGTGACACTGTGTTTCTTTGCTACGTTGTGTAATATGATATGCCTTGCTCTTGGAATTATCTTGGTTGGTCAACCTCTCCTGTCTACAACATCAATGGTATGCAACAATGGTCTTTAATTTCCTCCATCTGTCTAAATGTGTATTGATGGACTCCCAACACTTTGGAGATTGTTTTGTAACTTTTTCCTGGCTCTATAACAACATCCATTTCTGAGGTCATCAGAAGTTTCCTTTGTTCATCCCATGATACACTTCTACAAAAGGGAGCTATGAAGACCAAAAGACTTTGATAAAACCCAGTAACTTTTTTGTTTGTTTGCTTTTTTTTTTTTTAACTACTACAGCATACCCACTCGCACCCGATTGGCAAGAGTTCTAGGATTAAAGAATCCTAGAGTTTCATGCACTTTTGCCATTCACAGACATACAAACCCAATTTCAATTAAGTTGGGACAGTGTATAAAAACAAAGAATATGGTGATTTGCAAATACTTTTCAAAAAATATACAATTAAATACATTAAAAAGACAAGATATTTCATGTTCAAACACGATGCTTGCAACTCGTTCCAAAAAAGTTGGGACAGGGGCATGTGTACCACTGTGTTACATCACCTTTCCTTTTAACACTTAATAAGTGTTTAGGAACTGAGAACACTAATTGATAAGCTTTGTAAGTAGAATTTGTCCCCATTCTTGGTTAATGTACAACTTTAGTTGCTCAACAGTCCAAGATCTCCGTTGTCGTATTTTTCACTTGATACTGCCCCACACATTTTCAGTGGGAGACAGATCTAGTATCCACACTCTTTTATTACGAAGCCACACTGTTGTAATAGTGCTCTCTTCTATGGCCCAGGGGACACGACGTCCATGATTTCCAAAAACAATTTGAAAGGTGTACTCATCAGACCACAGGACACTTTTTCACATCAGTCCATCTTAGATAAACTCGGGCCCAGAGAAGCCAGCAGTCTTTCTGGGTGTTGTTGATATATGGCATTCGCTTTGCATGGTACAGTTTTACCTTGCACTTGCCGATGGAGCAATGAACTGTGTTCACTGACAACCGTTTTCTGAAGTGTTCCTGAGCCCATGTGGTAATATATGTTACAAAATGATGTCTGATTTTAATGTAGTGCCGCCTGAGGGATCAAAGACTATAGCCATTCAAAGTTGTTTTTTGGCCTTGCCGCTTACTTGCAGAGATTTCTCCAGATTGTCTGAATCTTTTGATGATGAAATTCCTAAATTCCTTGCAATTGCATGATGAGAAACGTTGTTCTTATACTCCTAAACTCAGTTGTTCACAAGGTGGTGAACCTCACCCCATCCTTTCTGGTGACTGAGCCTTTCGGGGATGCTCCCTTCACTCACCTATGGAATGTACCAAACGTGTTTTTTTCTGTTCTGTTTTTATTTACGTTTTATACAACATCCCAACTTAACTGGAAATGAGGTTGCAATGTTGGATCGTTTTTGCCTTGTTTTCTTAACTGTACTGCTCACCAAAATTAGGGGACACTGAAGAAATGAAATATCTCAAAGAAATATCTCCTAATATTTGTGAGCAGTGTAGGGTCTACTAATTTACTTTAAAAAACATTGTAAAAGCAAGTGGTGTTATAGGTCATATTGTGCAATAATATGTAAAGAAAAAAAACTAAAGAACCATTGTAAATACAACTTCTTTCAGCTGATTATTTATACCGTCATAGCTCGACCGATGTAATGTTTCTCTATGCATTTTGACAATTGTCTCAGCACGTTGTTAGGCACTCAGTGTACTAGAACTTGTACAAGTGATTTTCCAACCAAAGCTTAAGAGCCCAAAATAAAAAAAATTAAAAATTAAAAAACCTGTCAAAGCCACAAAAAAACCTTTATAAAGCCATAATAGGTAGAGAAATATGTGGTCAAATCAGGTTACATTTTATTTAATTTAATCCAATTACTGTTTTATTTTTGTTTGTTTGAGATTTTTTGCTGTGTCTGTTTATATGTAGTTTTTAAGCGTGTACTCGCACTATACAATCTTTACCGTGCCTATCATGGACTTGGTCACTGCACACACATTGAGATCACTAATCACACTTGAACGCAGCTACCTTAAACATCTTCTTACACATGCAACACAAGAAGTCGAATATGAGTGCACTGCACCTTATTATAAGATGTACAAGAAAGCTGTGTGTTACCATGCCTCAAACAAAATGCAAAAAGCCACAAAGTAAGTATATCTATAAAGTCAGCTGCGCTATGTGAGCGCATCTTTAAAGTAACGTGATAATGAAAGCATGTTCAAGCGCAGGTTTTTTAGAAGCGCAATGCAAGTGCAGACAAGGGAGGAAGAAGGGGGTTCAAGTCAGGGCAACTGGGCATAGTGTGAGTATGACCTACGTACACAGTACAGCTGCATCAATGTATATGATCCCTTATACAAACTGATTATTATTATTATATATTTATCCTTTATTAAAGGATAAATTTAAATGACATTGTTACGTATGGGAGAAAAATTCTCTCGAAAAGGTACTCTTGAAGGTACCACTGTGGTTCTGTCACAAACATTTGCTTCCACTATTTTTTTTTCTTTTTGTTGTGAATTTTCAAATTATGGCATTGAAAAAAACTTTCTTTTCTCTTGGTTTTAAGTCTTCCTTGATCTGTCCTTGGGTTTTCCCCCTAAAAACACCCCATTTTGCTTATATAGGTGGCTGTGTGTATACTTGAGGACTGGTTATAGGACGCCTTGCAGTTTCTAAGGCTTTATTCCCTACTGTGAAACGGCATAGTATTTGCATATGACCTACGCACATTCATCCATATACTTTAAATAATCTCTGTGTTATTTATAATACCTAATACGTTTTAAAAGCTATGCAAATCTCTGGTTAGTTAAATCTTCAAATGCGGAACCCATCGATATGGAGGTACGACTGCACTTGCATGGCTGACTGGAAACAACCAAAATAATTCTCTGCACTGTGCTAAATTTCTTCTCCCATCATTTGCATTGTTTCAATTAAGAACTATTTTACTGGGACCAATATCCCATTCATTTCTGTAAGCACTCGGCTAAATAATTAGCTAAAGCTGTCACAACTTACTTTTGAGCAATAAACATAAAGGCTTTACATTTCATATAACTTTAGCTGATATTGATTTAGACAATATATTGTTCAGCTCTAGACCAATACCATCAGTTATCTTTTCTCTCATTCAAGCTGGGTTATACTATTAAATATGCTGAAAGATCTGTGATGGTGGGGAGCTGTTCTTGATGGCAGTCTCAAAATAAGAAACAAATGAAAGGCACGAACATCAAAACTAAAATAGTTGTAAGTTAATTTTGGGGTATCCAAATATATATATATATGATTAATTGATAAAACATTTTTCAGTAGCCTTCTGGCTTTTACATGTGCTTGTCCA
>JAVSBV010000113.1:3948642-3966902 GCA_033117975.1 Parotocinclus spilosoma
AAGACCAACTCCAGAACTGGAATTAAAAGAATTAAAAGAGTTGAAGGCCCAGCTGTAGTGCTCACGGTTCGCCACTGGTAGCTACACAGATATGAATTCATGACACACTTCCTTCCTCTGCTTGAAGATTTGATTTGTTGATTGAATGTCGAAGTGAACGGATATTGATTAGATGGTCAATGAAAGGGACATATCTGTATATCCAATTAGTTAATCCTCAGAGGTGGCAGAAATATGCAAGTTCTTTACTTAAGTAAACTTGCTACTAATCTGATTGAAACACTTGAAAAAATGAAGTATGGCTTTTATATACATATACATATATCTTCAAATTTTTTTGAGCTGTGTATTTTACTCAAGTGGTAGAATAAAAGTACTTGCTACTACATGTACAAAGTTCTTAAAGTCAAAAAGCAACACATATTTCTTTTTTTTGCCTTTTTGAATAGGGCAAGAGGTACACATCCATAAATGGTTTGTACAACAACTACATGAATATCTGCCAAAATAATGCATAGGCCTATCATCTTTAACAACTGTTCATGAAATTAAGTCAAAATGCAGCTTCACCAATATTTTAGAGCAATTATTCATTTGAACATTTCATTGCACTACTTCATTAAAAACACTATATTATATAGTTGATAATTTGAAAAAAATTGATATAGGTTGTTTTACCAATAGTGTCTGATTAATAAAAACAATGCAAAGTGTATTTTTTTGTTTTAGTAGAATGCATTATGCTGAATATTAAAAAGCATAAGAAAGACTTTTATTTAATGTTCGGATTTTTACATAATAAATACCATTGTCTCCTGGTGATGCCACAAATGCACTAAATTGTAGGAATGACCAAATAAAAATTTACCTAACTACATAACATCACTTACTTCAATGTATTATTAAAATTTGAGAATTAATTTGTAAATGCCACAAGCTCTTGTTTCTTTGGGAGACACGTAAATCACTGAGATGTATTTGCTGACCCAGCTACGTTAAATAGGGGGATGGATGAGTTTTTAATTCTAACGCACCACCTGAATTGGGAACTGACTTGCCAGTGTTGATTTCTTAGGATTTTGTTATTTAATCTTTCTGCCCTTTTCTTTTTCTATTTGATCATTGCTGGAGCCTATAAAGACATGGACTCTGCCAATCACAGGTATACTCCTTGCATTTACATTTACATTTCCAGCATTTAGCAGACGCCCTTATCCAGAGCGACTTACAACTTATACAGTATTACAATCCGAGCAATTGTGGGTTAAGGGTCTTGCTCAGGGACCCAACCGTGGCAGAGGTGGGATTTGAACCCAGTGACTTAACCACTAGACCACATTAACATCCCTCTCCTTACCCTCCCCTCATTAACATCCACATTAGTAATATGCCAATTAATACTTCATTTGGTGCCTGACTAGTATTTCCAAAATTAAAAAGAAAAATAAAGTACAGAATAGTACAGAAACCTAAGTACTTAACTAAGTTAACTACTTAACGTTTTCTCCGTTACTTATCACCTCTGATAATGTTATATGCTATTGTGTATCATACAGCCCCAGTGCTATACTTGACCACACACAATTCATTTTTATAGATTAGAAATCTTTATAAAATCTCTTCATTTTTAGATGACTGCAACATAAGATTGTGGGTACAGTCTCAGTATTACATACTGACATAAAGATGTCTGCTGTATTCAAGCAAAAGTACCTCTTCCTCTCCTTATTAAAAAACTTGTTAGTCCATAAGAAATAAACAAGAAAGTCAAGCTCTATAAATAAATTTAAAAAAGCATATACTAAAATGTCTTTAATGTTCCATTCCTTCACTTTTCAACAGGTTTGACTCATAGGTCGGACAGCTTGAAGACTTTATCCCTCAAATAAAACAAAACAGTTTCATGTGTATGTTTCTAAGTCAGTGTAATTCATTGCCTTGGAGATTAGAGTTTGTAAACAACAATTTTCTGCACTTTTTAAATCTTCTCTTGCGCTCTTTAATGTACGCAATCGATAGAAATATAGGTTATATGAGATTAAGTCTTTGAGCAAGAGCCTAATACCTATGAAGCAGTGGAATAGCTGAGAACATAACAGGAATGCCTGTAGAGAGATTTGAGTCCCTTGCTGAGATAGTGCCTCAACATAATATCGGCTCTGTCCAAATAATTGTGTGTGTGTGTGAGAGAGAGAGAGAGAGAGAGAGAGATTAAAGCCACACACCACACTGAAGATTTAAGAGTGACTCAAATGGCAATGAAATATCAATTTAAACACACAAAGCAACCTTCTACCTTGAATAGAATTTGTTTGACGTTTGCCTTTCTGCTCTGCTTACTACAAGCCACATGATAGAGACAAAAATATTTAGGATTAGCAATGACATTCCCAACAGGTGCAATCAATAATTATCCTTCCCTGTTCTTGACCACTCCCACACATTACAGCCCCAAACCCCAGTCCTAGAGACTAGAGAGGAAATTTGTGGGTTTCCTCTGGCACGCCAAAGACAATAGGTTAATTGCTTGTTCTAATTTTTCCCAGTGTGAATCTGTATGTGTAGATTTGATGATCTTGGTCCTGTCATGACTGGCCGTTAGTGCTGATGAAATGTTAAATGAACAAATAGACAAAACAAACTGTCTAGGATGAAAACTTCAGAGCTTCTAGACCAAATGCACCACAATACAACTTATATGGTACAGTGCACATAAAAGAGTAACAACTTTGCTGAGACCCTAATGGCCCTTTATTTTCTCTACCATATACAATTCTGTTATATAATGTGGGTGTTACTGAGAAACTTTGTACCAAAACTGTGGATCATTACATTGGAAACGTTCTCATGGAATACTCTAGGAAAATGGAATTTGTTTTTAGCTCTTGGGTGGTCCATGTGGCCATGCATTCATTTGGACTGACCTCATCATTGCCACCCATTTTGCATCCCTCTTTTTCCTGCAGTGACCATTGCTGACCCTTGTGGTTCAGTGAACGAGCAAGTGCTATGTGTGACCTAGAGCGCAATGTAAATGGTCCGACACAAATGTTTGGGCTGCTTTATAGGAACATCTGCTGCAGCTGCCCTATAAATTTTCAGTGTTGAGAGAGCAGGGACAGAAAGTTTCATTTTTGTGTTTCAGTGTTCCATGGCAGCGCAGACAATCCAGACAACCTCCAGATTACTCTATCCTCATACAGGAGGGTGAGGCAAAGAATGAGAAGGACTGTATTTAAGAAACGGTATGAACCATTTGTACAAATCTACAAAGTTTAAACGGTTACTTATGAATTATAAAGAAATATCCTGACGTGAAAAAGAACTGCACATATTGCTCATCTGTCTTTATCTACATGCATAACCTGACTGTAGGTCAACTCTAGTAGTTCTGTGTTCAGGAAGACATATTCAAATAAAGCAGATCAGACCTGGCATAGCTGGAATACAATTACATCATCCAGTTTAAGGGGTACCAATGAAGTATCGAGAATAACTTGTAAGCAAATTTTGGTTTGGATCTTTAGTGGCTACAATAGACCAGATTCCCCATGCAGAGTCACGCAGCATTGCCTGTATGAACATTTGTATGATTAACCTTCATATTTCTTGCTGGCCCTGTCCATCCCTTTATGACCTCAGTGTGCTATCTTCTGATGGCCACTTCCAAAATAACGTGTCACGTCAAAGCGCAAATTATTTCAAATTGTTTCTTGATCATGACATTTTGTGACATGTTACAAAAGATGATACAATATTTTACAATTTATTTGCACAATTTATTTGCACAAATCCAGATGAGAAGCATTTGCAGCTCATCTCCCCGCTGATGAAGATCCTGCCTGTTTATCATCAGACCTTACTTATCTATAATCTTGATTCCCTCTATGTTCTATCATAAATTTCACCAGATCCCACCAGTCTGTGATACTCCATGTCCTGTAATGGACCTGTCCTGCATCTTCAGGTCCAATTAATTCTCCTCAGCTGCCACTGTCTTTGTATTGTATAAATAAACTCCCTGTATTATCTCCTTTATCCCACACCCTGTGTCACTGTGTGTCTGTGTTTTGGTCCCAGTGGCTTCAAAGGGGGTTTTACATATTGCTTGATACATCAAACCAACAACCGACAATAAAATAAGAAATGTATAATTTATTAAAATAGTTTCTTTTCACACAAAAATTAGATCAATCCAACTCAGGTGACAGAACCATCAGTGCATACAGATGCATGTTTCTTCAGTAAAGTCCAGCATCAGTTCCAAAACTATTCAACATTTTGAATATTACTTCAGTTGTTATCCTCCTGTGTACCTCTTTACAGAAGAGAAGTACAGAAGGTTTCTTTATGAATAGAAGTGCAGGCTGTCTCCTTTGATTCATCTAACTAAACCACAAATAGCCAACATGCACACCATGTAGCTCTGACTGTATATGACCTGACACAGGGCGTATATTTTCAGTATTTCACAAAGGAATAGTCTTATTAGCTGACTCTGTTCCTAACATCACCTCACACAGTTCAGCTGCTGAGGGAAGCACAGGCTCTTCAGCATTGTGTGGGACTTTTCCTTTTTTACCATTCACTGTGGTACTAAATAAAAGGCTTTCAAAGCTTTCTCTGGCATTGTGGCTAGACTCACCATGCTTTTGTCCTGAGGATAATGCTCCTCACCTTTTGGGGTGCACTTTAAATACTCTGCTCACAAAATTAGTGGATATTTCATTTGGAAGTATCCGCTAATTTTTTGTAAACAGTATAGATGTCACCATAACTTCAGCTGTTAGTAATTTGAGACCGATGACACATTTTGGTCTACTGTCACTATTTTAATAAAACCAGACTCAATTTAGTCATCATTGTACTTCCAAAACGTTGAAGATTTGACTAAAGCTTCCACATCCACCTTAGTAATCCTCCTTGTACTGGCTATTGTAGCATTATCCTTTCAGTAAAATGCCTCTTCAGAAATTAAAGAAACTGTTTCACTGCAAGGGACACTCACCTGTTTATGATGATGGACCCCATGTGCTTGTCTTAAAGCGTCATATTTTATAGTATCCCCTCTGATCCTTTGTAGAAAACAGGCAGGCTTGAATTGAATGAAGTTAAGTGTCAGTTTAACAAACTATATTTTCTATTGCATGCATTAATCATTATGTGATTGATTTTTAGGGCAGTGCCTCATTTTCTTTAGTTAAATAATGTATATAAAGAATAGTTGGTTTGTAATGTAATTAAAAAGGTGTGCTTAAAGTCACGTTGTTGCTGATTTGTGGTTCCAATGTAGTGACAGCTAAACCACTGTCATACAATGTTTACCAGATAGAGACCCAAAACACGTTAAATGCATCAAATTTTACTGCATAGCTGTGACTGATGCTAAATGGGATTTTTGATCAGTAGAGGGAGCACTAATTCTGATTTAGTTGAGAGAACCTAATTTGAGATAAATATACATACTGGGTAATAGAAGTTTGTTTTGCTGCTGTTCCTGAACCTGACTTTGCAATTTATTCATGGGAAAGATCCAGTAAGAAAAATATGAGTACTAGTCTAGTCAAGTCTAGTCTTCAACAATCAATTTGAGCAGGTTTCCTATGTATACAAAGGGTATTAGAAGAGCCACTTAGAACCACTGGGGTGATTATGGTAGTCAGTAATCACACTGAAGTCATGCACTCATATCAGTACAACAGACACTAACAACAGACACACAAGTGCCACGTCAGTGTTACTGTAGTACTGAGAATGATCCACAACTCAAATAAGACCAAGACAGAATGCACTGCTGAATTGTGTGATGTAATGCAGTGATGCAGAGGCAGTGTCAAATGAACTATGCCCTGTTGCTTCTTGATAGTCTATGTTGAACGGAACATTTCTCCTCTTCTTCCTGAGTTAAATAAATGTTCCATTTCTCACTCAGGCATGAAAGCAAACCAATAGCTTTGCCAAAAATGACAGTTTTAGGGCAATGTACACTGATGGCGGATATTCAATGAGGATGATATTTCTTTATCGTTTACAATTCTTAGTAATATTTAACAATGTTAATAAAATAGCTCTAAATCATGAAAACATTCTCACTGCTGTATCTCCTTCTGAAAAGCATTAATAAAGACGTTCATGAATGTTACTTAGGAAACTGTCATGTTTTCTTATTTTGCTATACAGAAATATGCTTTACAATCTCATAGCATTACAAATTAATTATGCCATTGTCTGGATGATAAGTTGCTTGAAATTAGTGCTATAGTAATGTAATTGAAGTTTCCCACTGCCATAAATCATTGTCTATTGACATATACATTGAATTAAGCAATTCTGCCAAGTCAGTCTGTTATATAGCACTGTTCCAGTTTAAAGCACAGCTTGGACAAATTTGCTATTCCAATGGTAGAGATGATAGGGGTAAATTTTTATCCTCTACCATGGTATACTGTCATATATTGTCACACAAACATACAGTATCTCTAAAAAAACATTTATTTGACTATGGAACAAGTACTTAGTTCAATGTTGGTACTTAATTTAGACTTTTAATATGTGAAATTTCTGTGTCCTAAATTGTATAATAATAATAATAATAATAATAATAATAATAATAATAATAATAATTGTGTAAGGAATTTGGTTTTTATCTAATTAATTTTGATCTTAAGACCTGCTTGAAATCTTCTGGTTTGAAGTGTTTTGATTATTTTAATGTTTTTCAGTGTATCTACAGTAGTGTTTAAAAGTTTGTGAACTCTTTAAAAAAATTATATTTTTTGCATAAATATAATCTAAATCATCACATGATATTCACACAAGTCTAAAAAGTAGATGAAGAGAATCTAGTTAAACAAATGAATCAAAAAATAGTTCATGGACAGATGCCCTAACATTTTGCTCTAGAATTTACTTGTATACTTCAGAATGCTTTTTTCCCTCAATGATGGAAAACTTGAACATGGACTAATTTCAATGTTGAAAAGGCACTGTAATTAGAAGTTACCCTGGGTTACTTTTGTGACCTTCCAGGCGAATACATGCCTTGTTCTTGGAGTGTCCTTGAGGCAATCCACATCTGGACATGATAGCAATGCTCTGAAATTTGTACATTGTGTACATTTGTTTGTCTTTAGAGAGCATTTTGTACCTTTTCCAGAAATCTGACGTTCCAGTGCTGATGCTTGCATTGCTTTCTTGGGCATTCTGATGCCTTGTTTACTACAATTGGACCACTCTCCATGAAGCTCTTGATGATTTGATAAATGGTTGTGGTGTGATCTTACAAGCAGCAATGTCCTTGTCTGTGAAACCCTTTTAATGCAACGCAATCGTGACTGCATGTGTTTTCTTGGATGTAACCATGGTTAACAGAAGAAAACCTAAAAGCACCACTACACCTGTAAAGCAACAAGTCTGCTCTTTTAATCAGCATGACAGAGTGATAACATCTTTATTGTCCTCATTAACATTTTTGCACTATTTTTGTGATTAGGTTATTTTCATGGCAGGGAATGACTTTGCAATTAATTATTGAATTATTGAATATTATAATTGCAATTCATTTGATCACTCTTCATAATCTACAGTTAATACAAATTGCCACCATAAAAGGTGATGCAGCAAACTTTGTGAAAACAAAATGTGTGCCAACTTTTGGCCACAAATGTAGTTCTACAACTTATACCTTATGATGATTTAGGTCATATTTATTAAGAAATCAAATAATGTCAAAAGTATTCTAAAACATTGAAGTGCCACTATACTTCACTGTTTTATTCAATGCTGAGTAATCAGTAAACACTGTTTTATATCTTGTTACATACAGTAAATTGCATAGATTCCTACATAGTCTTTGATACAAGTTGGCATAGTGATGGATATTTGTTAATTATACTGAAATGTATCATTAACGTCAAAATAGTAGGTGACAAAGCTGTCTGGAATCTAAAAGAAACCTGTTATACATCACCTCTGAGGGCTCACATATTGTACCATTTTCACTTGCTAAAGAGCACCAGATAGGATTGGAAAACCAATAATAATAAACTTTAATAACATCTGTATTGCCTGTAGACATTGGTATATGATTCTGAATGTCACAGAAAAAATTTTTTAACCAAAAAAAGGCAAAATAACCACTAAGAATAATATTGTGGTCTGCCATGAAGCACGGAGGAGTAGTTTTCATGCAGTACACTATTTGTTTCCAGTTAACTTTGGATTTTTATGTTTCTGGTGAAAATTTTGGCATGCTCAGTCCAGGGCACATCAGAGTAGAATAAATCGAAGTAGCCTTAGTTATACAAGGATCAAAGCTCAGAGATGTTACGGAATGGAAAGTTACAAACATTTTAGAATTGAGCAGCATGTAATACACCTTCAAATACGGACTATTCTCTGCTGGATCGCAAGCTTGACATGGCCATGGTGACCCAAATGATTTAGTTCAGTGAGCTACAACGCTGAATTCAGGGTTGACCTGAATTACAAGGGCTCTTGTCTTTTGTCCTGCACTGAAACAGAACGTGTGTGGGGGAAAATGTGCTTACTACAGAAACCCCTTTTTATATAGAGACCCCACATATTTGTTTGTTGACCCGCTCATCAAGCCTTCACAAAAATACTGTTATCAAACTCTTTAAGGATTTAAAATGCAGTAATCCTGCATGTCGTCTGAAGACACACTATGTTTGGGATTTTTGTTGGGATTGGACTGGATGGATCAACATGTGTGCTTTAGACAGTCAGCTTTCCATCTGCACGCAACCATGAATTAAAGATCTGCATGACTGAGCAGCACAACAAATACTCGTTGAAAAGTTCCAGCTCAGCAGAAGCCAGTGTTCTCATCACAAAACAGTTGTTTAAGCAAAGTACCAAAAAGAGAATAGTAGTAATTTATTCACTATTCAATCTAAGATTGTCAAATGAAAAAAATGAAATAAAAACAAAATGAACTAAAACTTTCACACCATGCAAGCATGCAAGTTGGAAACAAACCCTAGACAGGGACCTAGTCCATCATAGGGCACATGTATATACATGCACACTTACTCTGTGATACACTTTAGGGACACCACTTAACCTAATGCATGTATTTGGAATTTAGAAGGAAACCTAAGTACCGGAAGGTAATCTACACAGACACAGCTGAAAACTCAGGGTCCCTAGAAGGAGGTGTGGATACAAACCTCAGATTTCATACTGAGCACGTGAGACACAGGGTGATGGATGACCACATTTCAGTGATAAAATAATTGCTAGATATACCATCCATCCATTATTTTCTGCTGAATCCACATGGGGGCGCAGGTCAGCTGGTGCCCATTCGGCATCTCTGGGCGCAAGGGCAGGAACAACCCTAGATAGGGTGACAATCCAGCATAGGGCACACAAACACAGTCACACACTAGAGACACCAATTAACCTAACACACATGTATTTGGACTGTGGGAGGAAACTGGAGTACCCAAAGTAAACCCATGCAGAAACAGGGAGGACATGCAGAGTCCAGAAAGGACTGACAATGCAGGAGAAAATTAATGTCAAGCTTAAGAACGTCGCCAATGAAAGTCTGGTAGGGATTTTTTTCCTATTTCAGTCCTAACCTTTTCTGATTTATTTGTTTTGCGTTGTTTTGTTGAAAAATGCAAGTACATCCCTGGATGGGAAGATGATGTCTTGAAGGCAGTATATGTTGCTCTAAAATCTTATTGTACTTTTCTAGATTAATGCTGCCATCATAGAACTGAAAAGGACATTTGACAAGGGCACTGACACAGCCCCATACCATGACAGACCATAGATTTTGGACTTGTAACTCAGAACAGTCTGAAAGGTCCTTTTCCACAG
Organism: Parotocinclus spilosoma; assembly: GCA_033117975.1. Classification (NCBI taxonomy): domain Eukaryota; kingdom Metazoa; phylum Chordata; class Actinopteri; order Siluriformes; family Loricariidae; genus Parotocinclus; species Parotocinclus spilosoma. The sequence continues at coordinate 3,958,495 of JAVSBV010000113.1, forward strand.
CATCCGTAGTTCAACATTTTTGGGTTCGAAAGCTTCTGGGATAGACCGTCACACAGTAAAAACGTCTATTTAATGACCAGACCATTTTTGGGGAAAAGATGGACCCTGTGTGTTCAACCTCAAATCAAAAAAGTTGGGATGGTTTAGAAAGACAATGCACATAATCCAGTCCAGTCAGAGGTGATAATGCAACAATAGGGCATGCCAATGACCATAGATTAGGATATGGATTTGGGTACATGGATTAAAATATTATGAAGTTGAAATCTATGAAAGCTATGAAGCTAAACCAACAAATCAAATCTAAATATAAATAACCACAATACTCATATTAAAGTTTTTTGAGATATTACATACTCAGAGCTCAGTGACCACTTTAATGTATTCCCAACCCATTATCTCAAATACATTTTTACTCTCTGGTGTCTCTGTGTCAGTCAGAAACTAATTTCAATGTTCACAAATATATCTTACACTCACTCACATGAGTGTAAAATATGTTTACAGCTTTATCCTAATATTCTAAGCTTTAAAACAATAGATATTAGTCCATTTATCATCAGGGCTTGCTTCTTCACAATTAAATGCTTGAAGACATTGCTGATGACCAATGTTATAATCATACATGTTTACTTTAAATGTATGCCCATGACATGTTAGTCCAAGTGGGTGGTCACACAGAAACAAATATTTTGGTTTGTAATAGACTCCCAAAGGTTCATTTTAGTAAATTCAAACAATATTTGGGTCATACTTAAACAGTGATACGAGAGTGCTAGCTTGCTGCATTGATGCTTTGTTTTAGCATGGCGCAAGCCAAACACTTCATGTGTGGTCTTCTACCTCCCAGGCTTTTTCAGGGGCACTTTCTCTATTCCTGCCTTCCAGAAGAAGTAAATGTCTCTATTATTTCAGCCCACACTGAATTGTCTAACGCTTTGCACAGACTTGTGCTATTTTTTACAGGTACTGTTTTATTTTTCGAATACGGACTATAATTATATTGTCATTTTTAAGACATTGTCAACTGTAAATTCATATCAGTAAACGTCAGTTTTTTTTGGATTTTTTTTCCAGTATCAGTGGCATCTTTTCAACGTTGTTCTCACAAACACATTATACAATGTATAATATAAATAGTTCTGTCCAGATCTTGATTTCGAAATACTGCTTTGCTCAATTCAGTATAATTAGCTCTGCTTAGTATCATTCTGAATATGAGTGCATCTTAATTTAAATAAGTGTAATTGATTATATTTGGATGCTAGATTATATTTAAATCATCATTCTTCATCATTTGCAGATATCTATCCATAATAATGCACCTGAATTTGCACTTTCAGTGTTATACATAAGTGAAAAAGTGGCAGGAATAAGGAGAACATAAATGTAACAGGCTGAAGGTTTTGGTTTGCTATTATAGGAGATCTCAATAAAATGCGTTCTTACAAACACTGTACATTTTTAAATGAAATGAATTAAATCCAGATTCCTAGTCCTTTTCCCAGGCTGCTCTTTCAAAGAGGAGAGGTGATAGAGGTGTTGGAGAAGGAAAGGACGGGGAGGTTATGGATAGCCTATGGATTCTAGGTAATGAAAGTACATATTATTTTTAACAGAGGGTTGGAATATTTTGAATATAGAAAGAAATGTTGGCTGTGACATAGAGGTAGCGTGAAATGATAACTTAACTTAGACACATTATTGCTATCAGGAATGTAACTCACTCTCCCAATTAATCTGAAAAATTATAAACAGCTGGATAACTGACCAGTACAATACAGAAAAATTATGCCTATATGCTTTGTTGTGAATATTCTGCTGCAGATATGTTTATTGCTTAGCACTGTCTGGCAAGCATGAGTAGATTTTTCTTTTTTGTAGTTTTGAAGCAGCGGTTACAGCAATGATTTACATATCAGTGCACGTTATTCAGATATACCAATTGCCGAAGTTTTTACTTCACTACATTGTGTAAAATCTGTCTTTCCTTTTGGCTCATGTGTCCATAAACACGTATTACGGTATATAAAACTGAAAGAAGCGAATATCAAGAACACCAATCAGGGTACAGCACGGGCTTAGTTCTGAACTTGTGTTGACCTGTTGGACTAATTAATAACATTCTGTTAAAAGATTAGTGTACCAAGAGTGACACTAGAATATTTTCACTTAAACTTAGTTGTTTAATCAAAGGGTCTCGGTATAAAAATGATAATAGCTCTAACAGTAGAATCATAATAAATCCTGGTACACTGACTTAAATACATTTAAAGGCAAATACTTTAGTACTTTTACTCAAGTGGATCTCCAAATACAGGACCTCTACACAAAGTGGTATTTTACCTTGGATATCTCTACTTTAACTCAAGCACATAATTTGTGTACTCCGTCCACCACTGTCCAACTGTCGGTATGTACAGCATTCAGCAAATGCCTTTATACAAATTGGCTTTTAATTGAGCCAAGCAGATGAGAGTTTTTCTCAAAGGTACTCAACAGCTTTGCAGAGCCTGGATTTGAATTCACAACCTTTTGATTAGCAATCTAAAGCTTTTGATTTGTAAGCCAACCCCACCCCACATAATTGCAGTTGTATTTGTCTACAACCTGTTGTACATTTACATTAATTCCCATTTATACATGTATACATTTACAAGACTGCTTATCCAGAGTGACTAGTATAGTTGAGCAGTCCTTGAGAAGATCAAGGACCTTCCGATTAGTAGTCTACAGTCCTAACCAATCCCTGTATTTTCCCTAGGCAGCACAGCTTTGTGCCAAATTGTCCAGTAACTTAGAACACCAGTCCCAAGATGTACATTAGTACTACAAGAAATAAGAGATTTGTGAAATGTACCAACATGTCAACATATTGCAACCAGGTAAATTCAGAACACCACAGGGGCTTTCTGGTCTGTTAGTAGTGCCATATAAGAGTGCACTTTCTGGAACTCCTTGCTAGGGCTGTTCATGCAACACAAAAAAGGACCTGGTACCAGTGCTCTCATTGTGCTTACAGAATGAAAAACGACAGGCATCTGCTTAACAAATACAAATGTAAGAAGTGTTTATTTTCCCAAGATTCTCCGCTACGTTGTTGCACATGTGCGAAGGCTCCAAAGCACATGTGGCCGTAAGTCTTCCTGAATGCTGTGTTTGACATATAGAAATAATCACTTTTATAATACAAACATGTTCTGGCACCAGCTTGCTCTCTGTGTAACAGTTCTGTTTGAAAGACAAAGGATACCTTCTGCAATGAAGCTGTCCAGGTTACCAGCCCTTTGTGAGCAAAGCAGAATCTTTGTTAGATTTGCCACAGTATAGATAGAGATAGTGAGAGAATAAAACTCTGAAAAATCTGATTCCTAAGTCCTTCTCAGACATAAAAGTGGAGGACTTATATGAAATATTTTATTGTTTTAAAAGGTTCTATCTATCAAAAGGTTGTGCACCTACATTAGTTAAAAGAATTAAGAAAAAATCACAGATTGAGAGGGGAAGGGATATTGCTGAGATTGGTCAATCAAAATTACACCACTAAAATTAATCCCTGATTTAGTGACTTTCTGATGATAATAACTTGATCATAGTCCCACCAAAAACTGGAAAAAAGTGGAATATTATAGTAGGTGAAATGACAAATGTGGTCATAAAAACAGACACTGAGTGCCCTTAGAGTAAAAGTGGAAGACAATTTTACTGCAAGTTCCAGGATTGATGCTTCAGGACCTGCAAACACATTAAATATCTGAATACAGATAGACATCTCTGAAATGTGATACTTATATAGTTCTACTATGCTACCAGTGACAGGTGATATAAGTGTATTTTGTGCTTGTATGCTATTTTTTTCTTTTTCTTTTTGCTTTTATTTGAGTGCAGGTACACAGTCACTCGTTTAAACTGATGCCATGTGACCTAACACAGCAACCCAGGTCAAACTAACAAAATACAACAATATAATAACAAAAAAGACAGATCACTGGGATACATGCAAATTTGTAATATGAAAATTGAAATGCATCATGAAAGGTAAAAATGGAACTGAGAGAACTGGGTTACATTTTGTTATAGAGATGTGTAGCTCTTAATGTCTTTGAATGTTCTTTAGAATTTCTCGTTGGTTCTTGACGTTATCTTCGTGTAGAGGGAGTGTAATTTTAATGCATATTTAGTGCATATTTTAAATAGTCAGAAGTCTGATTTCTCTGGCATTTAAACATTTAAACAAAATGTGCTAAAGAGAACAAATTCAAATAAAAATTCAGTTTTCCAGTATTTTCACATTTCTAGCTGCAAGTCTCAGGGAAAAACATTTATGCCATAATTTATTTACATTCAGAGGTTGTTGGAAATTCTTTTTTAAGACCGTTTCCTGGTTATTGCTTTTTTACTACATGCTGATAAAATTTGTAACAAACATCTATCCTGCTTATCTAATACAGTCTGTACATTTGCCATTTATACAACACTGAAAAAGTTCTAAGATTGATCTTATCTCCATCATTACCCATACCCATTTATTAAAATTTTTCTTAGGGCAGTATATTACCACATCAGGTTTGTTCAGATTTGTTACTCTGTTTTAGATAATATTTTTATATATAGTATACTCCATCCAAAGGCCCGAGCTAGAGGTGGTTGACTTTCTTACATATATTAAGCTAATCATCTTCAGTTAACCTTATGCTAGGCTCCTTCTCTCATTTAGATTTAACATACATTGTGGAAAGACCTCATTCCAATTGTAATGATGCATAGATCCTGGAAATTAGTCATGTGTCAGTATTATCTTTATGTGTATCAATGCATATCTTAATTTGGTTCATTCCTTTTTCTCCAACTGTTTAACATTTTCTCAAAATAATATCTTAATTGATGGTATTTAAGGACATCTTTTTTTAAGTTGTAATCAAAAGGGGTTATTGACAGTATGTTACCCTTCAAAGAGGCTAAAACATTCATGCAGGCAACAACCCAAACAAACCTTGGCAGTTCAAAAAGAGGATTCCATTATGAAGTCTGGCATTTTCCACGTGCTTGTATTTGTGCCATTCTCAACCTTGATCTTGTTTTGTGTAGTTACATCTTGTTTTGATTAATCGTGTAGTATGCAACATGTTTCTATTTGGCTATGCACTCACTGATCAATTTATTAGGAACACATCCATGTTTTTACACTTATTGTCAATTTTATCAGTTCTACTTACCATATAGAAGCACTTTGTAGTTGTTAGGGTTCACATACATGAACCAGGGAGTCACACCCAAGAGCAGAGAAGGAGGACTGTGGGGAGAGGAAGGGGCATGCTCTGAAGAGCTGACACAGAATATGATGATTTGCACATCCTTTTTATGATATATTCAATTGAATACACTACAATGACAAGATATTTAATGTTCAAATGGATAAACTTATTATTTATTTTGCATATATTCACTCATTTTGATGCCAGCAACATGTTTCAAAGACTTTGGTACAGGGGCATGTTTACCACTGTGTTACATCACCTTTCCTTTAAACAACACTTAATAAGCATTTGGGAACTGAGGACACTAATTGTTAAAGTGAAATTATTTTTCATTTTTGTTTGATGTACTTCAGTTGTCTCCATTGTTGTATATTGCACTTTATATTGTGCCACTTCACGGGCAATCAATGTTGGTTTTCGGACTTGCCGTTTACTTGCAGAGATTTCTTCAGATTCTCTAAATCTTTTGATGATTTTATGGCCTGTAGATGATGAAATCCCAAATTCCTTGCATTCTCCCAACAAGAAACCTTGTTCTTAAACTGTTGGACTTTTTGATTATGCAGTGCACAAAGGGCTTTGTGAGCCCCTGGTCCCTGGGTCCCGGGCCAGAGAAACTTAAGAGTATTGGTTCCTCCTGGATGGGCTGGTGATGGAGAGGACTGATCCCCTTAGCCACATCTGTGGAGCCCACAAAGAGATGGACCGCATCTGTTAGTCGATCTGCAGGTTGTGGGCATTTAACCAGGGCAAGCACAACACCACCTGTTGGTGAGTTTCCTGGGTAACCAAAAGGATATATTTTGGTGTTTGCTCTCATCTGGTGTTTGACTGGCTGGGTCTGATGGGTGACTGACTCCGGACCCAAGGCCCACCCGTCTATGGCCATGAGGGGTAAGGGTCATGGCAGCTTTTGCATCTTAATCCTTAGGTTTTGGGCTTAGCAGCTTTGGGTTTGGCTCATCCAAGTGGTAGAGAATGAGCTGCGGGCAGATATTCACTTTATCTGAGCCATTCGTCCATATGGATCACCAGACCATACAGAAGCAATCCTCATCCTTGAGTCTCTCGCTGAGACCCTTTCGGAAGAGGGCCATGAGGGCTTCCTCATTCCAGCCACTTTTCACGGCCATGTTTCAGAAGGCAATGATGTAAACAACCACCGGCCTGGTGCCCTGGATGAGCTTTAGGAGTGTAGTGAAAGGTGAGCCTGAGGACCTCAGCAAAGGCCTCCTCACTGTTGTATTTAAGGATGTTGGCCTCCCGGCCAGACTAGGTTACATCCTATGAACAGGGAGGCCATATAGATCACCAGCGTGCGCTCACTGCGGAACTTTGATAGCTGCTGCTCAAACTACCACATTCCCAGCACTTGAGAGTCCCCTGATGGGGTCATGGCGGGGGAATATCAGGCCCTGCAGAGCACAGTTCTTTTATGACCTCTCCAAGGCCTTTCAACTGCTGTGTGATGCCAATGTTCATGGTGCCCAATAGCAGCCCTGTGAATCTCAAACGGCTGTGGAGGTCTTTGGAAAGGGTTTCCTGCTGGGGTTTTTTTTGGCCGCACCCTTCTTTAAGCAATTTAGGGGATATTTCAAAATTAATATGAAGCAGTATAATATAAAAAAGTATTTTGATATACTTTTTTTTTTAATAAAACAAGAAAATCAGAAAAGTCAGAGAAAGTTGTTCTATAAAGCTCTATATCTGAACATTCCCTGATCTTGAAAATGCCCCTTCTGCAATTTCTCAGCCCTTGCAATGGCCATAATGGCAAGAAGGCGCAGGCATAGCAATTCAACAGGAGACTTTTTTTGTATAACGGATATGCACCCAGAAAATACAAAATTTGCTACATTGTGTTGGACTGCATGCCCGATGACCAACAGTATGCATTCTGTTATCTGCTGAACACCATAGAACCCGTAGAAGGGGGGCTGATGAGCTCCATCATTGAATCCTTTTCTCTGATATGCTACAGTTCAGTTTGCAGCCTGACGATCACTGTGTCCTGATCTGGCATGAATAAGAAACACGAGACAATACATGTTTCATACAAGAAATGACTCCTTTGTTGGTGGTGGAATCACGATTTGGGCTGGCATCAGCATTGGTGATCGTACCAAGCTCCACGTAATCAGAAATTGATCACTGACTGCTTTCAGATCAGGTCCTGCACCCTATAGTGGTACCTTATGCTGAAGCAGTTTAAAACTACTTTTCTTTTCATGGATGCTAATGCAAGGCCCCACCGTGAGCATCTCGTTAACAACATGCTTCAAGAGGCAGGAATTGAGCGCATGGACTGGCCTTCACATTCTCCTGACATGAATCCCATTGGACATGCTTGGGATATACTGGGAAGGTGTCTGACAAATTGTTTAATGCTTCCAACAACACTTCTTAAGCTGGAAGTTGCCCTGGAGCAAGAGTGGCAGAGGATCCCACAAGAACGGCTGGACAATTTGATCCTATCCATGTTCCATCACTGTCAGTGTGTGTTGGCAGTCATGGGCGAACAGCCGTACTGAACAGTCAATGTGTGATACATTTGGGTGGTGGATCGTTCTCAATGGTTTGCAAATGTGTGTTGTAATAATATAAGGGGATAAGACACATCAGTGCTACTAGAGTTTTTAAACACCTTACTGTCATTGATGGCTGAAAATTGTCCACCATTCAAAAATGTCCAGCCACCATCATCCTGTGAGCTCTGATGAAGGATAAGATGATGTCTAGTAACATTGGTAGATAATATAGACTACATACACATAGGTATACATTTCTCACATAACATAAGGGATATTTCAAAATGAATATAAAGAGATAAAAAATAGGCATAAGATAGATTATATTTAATTGAACAAGATAATCAGAAAAGCAAATGACAAAATGCAAACCCAATTATCATCACTGAGTAGAAAGTGATATATTCATGGGGGTGAACAGAAGCATATAAAACTGGAAGAGAGTGCCACACATTGGCTGTTCAGTAGGGTGTATGGTCAGAATCAGATTGTCCAGCAGTTCTTCTGGGATCATCGTCTTATTCATTTTGAAATACATGTAGTCATCGACTTACGACGTTGATCCGTTCTTACGCGGCGTCGTAAACCGAATTTCGACGTAAGTCGAACCATACGTTCATAC
>JAVSBV010000113.1:3967002-3979774 GCA_033117975.1 Parotocinclus spilosoma
CCAAACACTGAATAATAAACACCCATTGTTCTGCATCTCCGTCTCCTGTCCTCTCAGTATTACTACTTCTGACAATTACACTCAATGAGCTGCACAAAGCTTTCCATATATTGTTGATTTTGTTACCTTACTGTCAATAGTCCATCAGTTTGTCTGCATTATTCTGACCGATCATGGTACCAATCCAGTGTCATCTTGTCTAAATCCCTTTTGACTGAAATTAACTGGCCGATTAGACTCCAGTGTATAGTTAACATTTTCACTATTACACTGCTCACAATTAGAGGATATTTCAAAATGAATATGAAGAGAATGATCTGTTCCTGTCCATGCTCCATCGCTATCATTGTGTTTTGGCAGTCTTGGGTGACCATACACCCTACTGACCAATCAATGTGTGGCACTCTTGTCCAGTTTGACATGACATCCCAAATGAATGTCACTTTCTACTCAATCACGATAATTGAGTTTGCATCTTATTTGCGTAATCGAATGTCTCTAATTTATGTTCCTGTCCTGTGCGTTCCTACCTTGTACCCTGTGCTGCTGAATTCCTTTTTTATTGCTTGAGCCATTAAGCAAATTGAGTGCAAAGTTACGTTCTTTCATGTATGTAATTATAGTGTGTTATGGTTGAACTGAATAGTGGTTTTCCTAGGTTATTCATGAGATACCACTCTGCAGCTGATGTGTTTACATCCAGTGAGATCGCTAGCAAGATAAATGTGTGGAAAAAATTAGCTAGCACAACAAGTGAAAGTATTGCAGAATGTTTGTTACAAAAATTGCACATAATCAGCATTTGATCTTGCCTTTTTAGCTTCATATCTCTAAATGAGAATTCAAGCTGGCTCTCATTATCATAGCAGAAAATCTATACAAGTGATCTCTTTGTTTAAAGCATGGAGAACACATCTGGGCACCATATTCAATACACCATGAGCACTGGTGTGATTAAATATGAATGTGGTTTATAGTAGTAATTGAATATTGATGTATATTGTAGTCAGTGTTTACAGTGAGATTATGTAATATGGGATTCTTTGTCTATACATTATTTTGGATAATAGTTGTATTTTCATTAATGCCATGTCAAATATGCTAATATTCACTGTTTTTCCCATTGCTTGAGCAGTGGAGGGGGTAACTGCATTTCTTATTTTATTACATTATTATTATTATAAAGGTAATTCTCCTGCCTGACTGTACTTTTAACACAACATGTTTTATATTTATATATTTATGTATGTATATATAGTTGGACATGGTGTGTTTACTTTGTGTTTACTTAGTTATACAGTTGTCACTGAATAAAGTAATGTTTCAGCCAGCCACATCAGGTGAATTAAATGTAATGACCGACAACCATTAATTAATCAGTGTCAAGAAGTATACTGCTTAATTATATGAAACTTAATTAGAGTTGACAAAATAATGCAGTTAATCTATTGCAATGTGTGAGGCTGGCAAGGCTTATACTATGTTACATAATGGGCAAATTTGTATGACTTCAACAATGTTGTTTATGTTACTACACAACCTATGAGGAAAATGGCTAAATAGTAAGCCTGTAAGGAATCTACCCCACAAACATAAACTACAATGCAACCAGTGCATGCACAGCATTTTCTGAGTAATTTAGATAAATTTACTGATGTGCAGAATTTATTTGATGCAGACTCCACTGTGGCAACATATAATAAACTCTTATTAAAAACAATAAACTCCCACCAGTCAGTGCTAATAAGAAGCTGTTTTATAAATAATTTCAATAAAATGTAGTTTTTTTAAAATTAATGTTCAACTGATATATATCCACATTTTAAACCTGAATATCTTACAAGGATAAACTTCTCGAATTACTTTTCGCCTTTTTATGAAAATGTTTAGCATATCTTGATATGTTACCCATTTCCCATTCACCACCAATAGGGCGGCACTGTGTTTAATTCCAGGATGAAGTGGCTTGGGTCCTTTCTGTGTGGAGTCTGCATGTCCTCCCCATGGCTGCGTGGGTTTACTCTAGGTACTCCAGTGTCCTCCCACAGTCCAAAGACATGCATCTTAGGTGAATTAATTACAAGAAATTGGCACTGGCTTGTGTGTACATACAGTCAACACGGAAAATATTCAGACCCCTATAAATTTTTCACTCTTTGTTTCATTGCAGCCATTTGCAAAAAAATTCTAAATGTATTAAAAAAGAAAAACTGAAATGGACATAAGTATTCAGACTATTTGATGTGACAGTCATATTTAACTTTAAAAATAAAAATTTTTAGCTGTCCATTTCTTCTTATCATTATTGTCATTCTACTTTTTCATTGGAGTCCAGCTGTGTTTAATTGAACTGATTGGACTTGATTAGGAAAGGCACCGAACTATATAAGACCTCACAGCTCACAGTGCATGTCAATGCAAATGACAATCATGAGATCATTTGAAGAGAGTTTTCCAAAAAACGCATGAAAGACTCCCAGACTATGAGAAATAAGATTTTCTGGTCTTATGAGGCAAAGATTCAACTTTTTGGCATTAATTCTAAGTGATGTGTGGAAAGAAATAGGCACTGCTCATCATCTGCCCTATACAATCCCAACAATGAAACATGGTGGTGGCAGCATCATGCTATGGGGGTGTTTTTCAGCTGCAGAGACAGAACAACTGGTTGCAATTGAAGGAAAGATGAATGGGACCAAGTACATACATATCATGAAAGAAAACCTTTTTTAGAGTACTCAGGATCTCAGACTGGGCCAAAGGTTCACCTTCCACCAAGAAAATGACTCTAAACCCACAGCTAAAATAACAAGAGTTATTTTATATAACAGAGTGTCTTCGGAACAATTCTGTGACCATTCTTGACTGGCCCAGCCAGAACCCTGACCTAAACCCAACTGAGCATCTCTGGAGAGACCTGAAAATGGCTGTCTAGCAACATTCACCATCCAACCTGACAGAACTGGAGAGGATCTGCAAGGGAGAATGGCAGAGAATCCCCAAATGAAGGTGTGAAAAACTTGTTGCATCATTCCTAAGAAGACTTATGGCTGTACTAGCTTAAAAGGGTGCTTCTACTAAATACTGAGCAAAGGGTCTGAATACTTATGATATGATAGTGATATTTCAGTTTTCCTTTTTTATTAACTTTGACAATAATTTCTACATGTCTGTTTTTTTCTGTCAAGATGGAATGCTGAGTGTACATTAATGAGAAATTAAATGAACCCTTTTTTGATTTTAGCAAATGGCTGCAATGAAACAAAGATTGACCAATTTAAAGGGGTATAAAAACTTTTCTTATACACTGTACCAATAGTTTGGTAGCTGAATATTGCCTGTCTCTATGCTTTATGTTTCAGTCTCACTTTGACAGAAAATCTGTCTGTCTGTTTCCATGTCCTCTGAATGCTCCTCCTGCAGTGTTTCATGTTGTTTTCAGATGTTTGTGGTATTGCCACAGTGTTCTGCCATTTGTCACAGTTTGCCTAATGATAGTATACTGGAGTACTTTTCTGACTGAGGGAGCAGAGCTGCATCACACCACCTTCCGCTGGCATGGATTTAATTGATTTAATGTGTGCTAATGCTAATTAAAGCAGAGTGTGAATGATTGCACTGGACTGCTTTAAACCAGTGATTTCATGCACATGGGGTGTGCATAATACATGCATAAAATAAATTAAAGGAAGTGGCTGATTTGTCTGATTCGTCCATGTGTGCAGATGATCCAGTTTATTAATAAGAAGTTGTTGAAGATGATTAGCCTGCCTGGAGGCAGAATGCACCCTGGAGCTACAAGGCTAATTGTACTGTTGCTTTGAACTATGAGCACTTTACTTCAGCCCAGAAAGAAGATTTCTGTACCTTAATGTTCCCAGTCTGTAGTAGGTAAATCAGCGTTGGAAAAACATTCTGTGGCTTTTACTGTTACTGAAGGTGGATGAGAAAATGGTTACCACCCAGTTTTGTCTTAGACTTGGAAGGAAACGTTCCAAGTTGAGGTATAACCTTCAAATAATGTACTGGTGCTTGTCAATTATCACCGTTCCTTTGGTCATATCAAAATTATGAGACATTCATTTATGTGTTATAATTTGCTTGATCAGCTATGAAGACGGTTGTCACTTGTATCTGCTGCACATGTCATTGGGTCTGTGGTAGCCTAATGCTTAATGTGGCCAGGCCAATGAATCAGAAGGTCCATGGTTCAAATAGTTAGTATGACCAGCTATGAAGCTCTGTAAATCTGCCACAGTTGGGTCCTTGGGTCTGTGAGCAAGGCCCTTAACCTTCAATTGCAACTTTATGAATGTATCAACTGTATGTCACTCTGGATAAGGGTGGCTGCTAAATGACATATATTGTAACGTAAGTGATGTCAAGTTGTAGGGAAACCCAACCATCTTATTGTATTTGCTCCACTCAGACCAATTCTAGTCTTAGAAGATCTCATTTTGCTTGATTGCATTGGTCCCTTGCCTAAGAAATCAGTTCAATGTTTACAATGACTTACGGTAATTCCATTACACATACTCAAAACTGTTCTCGCATGTCATGTGTGAGCTTTTCTTTGAGTATCAGTACACTGGACCTATTACTTGCAGGTCAGGAAGGTACTGGATGAAGGTACAACCATTGTGGTATCTACTGTTGGCAATCCTGTTTAGGAGTCATTTGGGTTCATTCACTTGTGCTTTAGAGGCTGAAGGTGTTGGAGTGTTAGTACTATGCATCATTTAATAGTATGCAGTACTAGTACAAATTACTATGCAATACTAATGAGGAAGTATGGCTCTAGTTTGGACAAAACCATGTCTTCAGTCTGAAAGCTCTTCGTACTGTGCTGTTTGAAATACATGCATTGCTTAAATATGCCATGGAGGAACTACTCCAAGGATAGGTTATTATATATTTTTTTTAGTTGGTAAGTTTCATGCACTGTACATATACGATCACATTAAGTGGGTAAAATACTATAGGGAACAATGTTTCTGGACCAAATGCATTTACCTTTCTATTAAAACAAAGAAGAGTACAAGTCACTGTCAGTGCCACATTAAAAGTCATTGATCTCTTCACTACATGTCATTCTACTACCAGTGTTTGCCTATGGATGTGTAGGTGTTTTTATATACTTGCCTTTCTATGCAAAGCTTCTAGGGATATTTTGAGATATAATATAACTCATTTTCTGAGAGAATTTGCCATTCAGGTAAAGACCAACCTCACAAATTTGTATATTTAACACATTTTTTGGCTGTTGAATGTAAGTCAGGGCACTAATTATGATGTGGTCAGTGGACTCACTTATACCACAGGCAGCTGTGTTTATATTATAATTGCCAATCTAAGGACGAAAAGGTTCAATGAATGGAGAGTCCGATTGGAGAAACAACCATCCACTGATATTTAGCTCAATCTCAAATAAAGAAACTAATATAATATGAAACTTTAAAATTGTGAAATACTGTATGTATTAACACTAAATCAGCATAAGCAGGAGCAGGATCTGCACAAAGTCTGTTTGTCAAGGTCTCACCAAAAATCCATACCAGCATTCTCTTGAGGCAAAAAATATTTTGCCTTCATTATGCTTGCATATTTTACAGACGGAGAGCGGACTTCAGCAGAGACCTGTCATGGACACATATGTAATAAATAAATGTACATGCATCAATGTAATGAGAAAGGAAGGCGTGGGACTATGACAAATATGCCTTTCAACATGTACATTATGGCACTGTTTTTCATTTCTGGGTGTCTATTGTGTGATATTATATTGACATTAAAAATAACGCTTACATTTGCAGTATAGACCCTTCTCAAATACACTTCTTAAGGGTGTTTTGTCAACTTGTTGTGCTAACACAAACCTAAAAGCTCCAGGCCATCAGACAACGAATGAAGCACATCTTCCGATCTAAAACATCTGCATTTTTATATAAAAAATACTATGAAAATAAGCAGTATTAATTAAGAAACTTTTATAAAATGGAACTTATTTGTGGTTAACCCTTTTTGCTTTTTCCTTGTTCTGACTAGCTGACTCCTAGTGGATGTCCAAGGCTATGAAACCCCTAGCACCAACAAGCAATAGGGCCTTTTTTGACGAATGGTTTCTGCATAGAAATTTAATTTTAGAGCCTGAGTTTTAGGTTTTGATTAGGGTTATTTTATGATATAACATATAGAATTGTTAATTATCCATTTTTATTTAATTGTGAAACATTCAAAATAACAAAACATGTAAATATTAAAAGGTATGTCCCACATTTCGATTGCACAGGACAACCAATCCCCAGATGTTTTTAAAAACTACAAAAAATCTCTGCTATATTAACTATTAAGCTAAGCTTAATGAGTATCTGCTGCAACCATAAGTGTTAAAGCATAGACTGGGCATTTAGTGCACTGATCGAATTGTAAGGATAAACATTTGTTTTTTTGTTCCTCATGCTTTTAAAGTAGGGATATTCACATTTTATATGAATAAGCAGCAGGGCAGCACGGTGGCTTTGTGGGTAGCACCGCTGCCTCACAATAAGAAGGTCCCGGGTTAATTGATCACTCCAAATTGGCATTGACTTGTGTATATATATGTGACTGGTATTGAGATAACCTTGTGTGTAGATATAACCTCGTGTGTGTCGCTTACATGGCCACTGATGCCGATAGCGACGTTAAAGAAGCTAAATATATAAATAAGCAGCATAGTACTAATAGAAAGTACTTCATTTAAAATAACCATGTAACATGTTAATTTTATAGCAAGCCCAATAAATATTGCAAACCAGATCTCATTTGTGGTTGTTCATTACTACAGCTAAGGAGAGTAATGCATCACTGCCAGGTGATGACTGAAATATTTAACATTAAAAAGTGGTAATTGTTGTATTCATGGGTAACATCTTTTGTTTTAGAAAATTAGCAGCTCTGTAGAAATTGATCTGGTGAGAAATTGTTGCTGGTTCAATGGACTATGTAGTCTTTAATGGCTTTCTATTAATTCACAAAGTTTTATCTGGAGTTTGTTTTAATACAAACTAAAAAGCAAATTAATAGAGGTTAATAAAGGAAAAAGAGAATGATAGAGGACCAAAAGTATCTGGTGTCATTGAGCTTGGTGGTTAAATAATATATCCAGAAACATTTGATTCAGACTTTTTATTTAATGAATATTTTTTTGAACATTTTAAAATATCCCTTTGTGCCATTTACAGGAGATGATACACAAGACCGCACAGAGAAATTACAATGCACTTTAAACAGAGACATTGTGAGCTTACTTTTTATACATATTGGAGAATATTCTTAGTACCCCTCCCACAAGTTCAGCCTCCATAACCATAAATGTGTAGGGACATTTAAAATTGTAATTGTTTTTTGCTTTTTAAACCAGTGCAAAGACCACATCTGGAACATTTGCAAGATAGAACAATAGAACAATATGAGAAGATTCAAATCATCACACATAACACAAATATCGACAGAATCATTAAGCATCAAATTAGGTGCAGTAATAAACTGTTCTTTCCAAAATGATCAAAATTCATCATCAAGTAAACAACTGTACATTAACTTTTCAAAGCAGCAAATCAACACTGCAATCATTTAAATTTCTGCTTTTATCAGGATCACCTGTCAAAAATGCTGTGCATTACTTCTACACATAAATTGAGTTTTTAAAGAAGCCATGGTTCAGTGATGCATCTAGGAAAACCAAAGGTGGTTTCAGTCATAAGCATTAAAACCCTATTTGATTGATTTGGACATCATGTCCTGATTATGTTGATGCTTAAATGGACATTATATATCTATATAGATACCTATATAGAGACCTGGCCTTAATGCAGCTCTCTATCCTACCCAATAGTGGTAACCTCACCTTATTATCCACCTATCCTAAAATAAAAGCAGATGAATTGATTGAGAGTGCTCTCTAAAACTTTTAACCTTTTCTCTTCCAAGCAAAATATAACAGCACAATCATTACAACATATGAGGTAATTAAATACAACAGATGTAATGTTATTTTCTGAAATAAATCTATATAATCACATAATATAATACAATTGTTAGTTCCTGAAGGTTAGACCCTGAGGTTACCCGTTGCTTTTATTATTACATATGGTTCTCAGAATATTTCAGCTACTAGTTTTTCTGGTTAGTTATCTGATGCTATTACTTCACTAATTTTGTTAAAAGCGCCATCAGTTCCTGAGACTGTACAGACAAAATCAGATGATTATTTGAATTATTGTCAAAATGTTTGTTTTTATAGATATGGAAATATTATGTACATGTAATTGCATTTGTCA
The DNA here is from genome assembly GCA_033117975.1 of Parotocinclus spilosoma. NCBI lineage: Eukaryota > Metazoa > Chordata > Actinopteri > Siluriformes > Loricariidae > Parotocinclus > Parotocinclus spilosoma. Next base: position 3,975,324 of record JAVSBV010000113.1, read on the forward strand.
CCAGAGAAGTGACTGTTTAATGTTCTCGGAATTAGCAAATTTACTATATCACACATATACAAGACCAACTAACCACACTACTAGTTGGCACTACTAGTTCAGACTACAAGGTCTATAGATTTACTGCAAATGGTTTTGTAACATGAAAAACTTACTGGAAACTTACTTACTGGCCACGGTATCTGATGGGATTTTTTATTTGAAAAAGAATATTGTACAGTTAATCGTACATTTCCGTGATTAAACATTTCCAGTTTCAGTAACAAAATAAATTGCTCTTCTTCTCGACAGATCGTACTACTTTCTCCAGTGACACTTTGATTACAAGAACAGCATGATCGCAGAGGAAATTGGAGAGTGTAAACACTGGCAGGGCAGTGCTCATAGCTGTCAAACACATCCACATGATTGAACACAACCTTGTGCTGCAGAGTAAACAGAAGGGGAGCCATGGGTGCAACGCCATGACAGACTCAGGGAGCTCTAGGAGTAACAGGGCAAGAAGGAGTGTTTAGAAGAGATTGTATAACTGAAAGAAAAGTCCAATTCAAGTTGTTTCAATGGACAAAAAACACTGTCCTTGTTGTTTGTAAAAAACTGTTCTGATTTAATATGTTTTTTTACATACACTGGGAAGCCAATGTGAAAATAAGGACCAGCAACACAGAATTAATTTGTTTCACCATGTGGTGGCATGTTTCAGAACACCAGGATAAGACTATATGCACTGACTGTTAAAACGTTTATTAATACCTATATGTATAGATATTTTTTACATAAAAGTTGCTTGAGGTTTTTTGTAAGGCAATATACAAAAAAAGCTTTACGGTTGGTGACATCCCGGGGCATTTACGCCAACGGATGGGTAAAGCTTTTGTATCTCTGATGATGATGATGATGATAATAATAATAATAATAACTCATAAAAAAGTAAATTAAGCCAATCTAAGACCTTATGAAATGTTGAAATATCTAAAAATCACAATACATTTTTATCCAAGTGGTTTTAAAGTGTATATGATTAAATACTTATAATAAATACTTAGAATGGCTTATAATTAATCAGCATTTAATCAAGGGTATTTAGTAACTAATTCACTAACTAATATACAATAAAGTTGTTTAAATAGAAGTTAAATAACCTTTTTATTTAACTAGGCTTTTTCCTGTTCAAAGTCATGAAGATGCGCTGGTGACTTTCCAGTGAAACCAAAGTACACAAACATCAGTACGACCTGGACATGGTGCCAGTCCATGTGACCATTTTTGAGGCTCTTGGTCAGAACTTTTTACAATTTAAATGGGGACTTCTGCTCTTCAAATGCTCTTCTTTCATCTTAAAAATATAATAACTTTATAATACTAAAATGTAAATATAGTGCATTACTATTACATTAACTCTTTTAATGTCTCATATTTAATGCAGCAAGATGAGTTTTAACAACTTAATAAGACTTGCAAATATATTTGAATTATGTATAAGGATGTGCTGCCAAACATACCACTGCTATACACGCTTAATTAAATGTATCCAATATTGCACTTGTTTCTCAGAGATGCATAGTATATATAGTACATAGTACAAAATTAATTTCAAGTTAATGTGGGAAGTATGCTTTGGAAAGGCCAGGTGAAGTGTTGTAAAAGCAGTTATTTTCAAACCCACCAATGTCATACAATTAAACAATTTTTTTACTAGTTTTAACTTTGATTACTTAATACAATTCCTACATGTGCAGAATTGATCAACCGTTTGTGAAAACATTTAGTTACATGAGGGAGCCACACCAGAAACTGAAAGCTAAGGTTTACATACTGTTGCCTCTCAGTTAAGTAATATTTGATCATGTTCAACAATAAAAAAAAATAAAATAAGAATGCATAATTATTTTATCTATTTTTTTTTTTATCTGAGGATATTTTCGGTCATGTCAAAAGTTTTGCAAAATTACAAGCAGCAAAGTAATTTAATACTATTGTTTGTGAATTATTTAGTATTAGAAGACACTGAGGTACACAGAAAAGCCTGTAAATATATTTTTGTTATAACACTCTTAGAGTTTGTCACATTGTGGCCTTCTCAGCCCAAATCTGCTGTCCCTTTTTGGGAAATGGCTCTAAACACATTAGGCTAATTCTCACACAGACCTTATATGAAGTGTCTGATCAACAAAGGCATTATGCTGTCATGCAGTGTGCCCTTGTTCCACCAGTATTCTTGTATCCACTAAATCATCATAAACTTACCTACAACATACCTACTCTACATTCTCTCATTGCTCTTGTCTAGTTTCAATTCTCATTCTACAGTAGTTCTAGATGTGTACTGATTGTGTTCTAGTGTTTTAACACTTGGTATTCTGGTTTACATTGTCCAGAGTAAATTTGGCATATCCCTGCAACAAAATTCCTGGTTCAGGTCTCTCTGTGTTACAGCATGTCATGCCCAGATCCAGACTTTGCAGGGAAACTGCCCAGGCCACAGACGGGCACATGGTCTGGAGGTTATCCTGGCCACCCAGTAAGAACACAGTCACTCGCTGCAGTTACAGAATAACATAGCCTTGTACCAGATGAACGTTACATTTCCTCCCCAGCAGGAACACCCTCCGTGGAATCAGGTGTTGTGAGCAGGATTTCTAAAGTTCAGTAGTGGCAAAGTCAAAAGAGTTAAATAGAAATAATTATTTAAGCCCTTGCTGATTTTGTAAGTTTGCCTAATTACAAAGATGTGAAAAGTCTACCATTTTAAGGGTAGGTTTATTTCAACAGTGAGACATGGAACATCTAAAAGAAAATCCAGAAAATAACATTGTATAAGATATATTAATTTATTTGCATTTAGCAGAGATAAAAAAGTATTTGATCCCTCCAGCAAACAAGACTTAATACTTGGTGGCAAAACCCTTGTTGGCATGCACAGCAGTCAAACGTTTTTTTGTAGTTGATGATGAAGTTTGTGCACATGCCAGGAGGAATTTTGGTCCACTCCTCTTTGCAGATCATCTCTAAATCATTATGATTTTGAGGCTGTCGCTTGGCAACTCGGACCTTTAGCTCTCCCCATAAGTTTTTTTTATGGGATTAAGGTCTGGAGACTGGTTATGCCACTCCATGACCTTAATGTACTTCTTTTAATTTTGCCATTCCTTTGTTGCCTTGGCTGTATGTGTGTAATTGTCGTGCTGGAATACCCAGCCACAACCCATTTTTGATTTCCTGGTGGAGGGAAGGAGGTTGTCACTTAGGATTTTACGATACATAGCTCCATCCATTCTCCCATTGATGCAGTGAAGTAGTCCTGTGCCCTTAGCAGACAAACACCCCCAAAACATAATGTTTCCACATCCATGCTTAACAGTGGGGACGGCATTCTTTGTGTCATTGTCAGCCTTTCTCCTCTAAACACGGCGAGTTGAGTTAATGCCAAAGAGCTCAATTTTTGTCTCATCTGACCACAGCACCTTCTCCCAATCACTCTCAAAATTATCCAGGTGTTCACTGGCAAACTTCAGATGGGCCTGCACATGTGCATTCTTGCACAGGGGGACCTTGCGGGCACTGCAGGATTTTAATCAATTACGGTGTAATTTGTTACCAATGGTCCCAGCTGCCTTAAGATCATTAACAAGTTCTCCCTGTGTAGTTTTAGGTTGATTATTCACTTTCCTCGTAATCAAGCATACCTCACAAGATGAGATTTTGCATGAAGCCCCAGATCAAGGTTGATTGACAGTCATTTTGTATTTCTTCTATTTTCTTACAGTGGCACCAACAGTTGTCTCCTTCTCACTCAGCGTCTTACTTATGGTTTTGCAGCCCATTCCAGCCTTGTGCAGGTCCCTGACAAGAAAACTCTTTGGTCTTGCCCATGTTAGAGAAGTTAGAGTCTGACTGATTAATTAAGTCTGTGGACAGGTGTCTATTTTTTACAGTTCACAGTGTAAGACAGCTGTCTTTAATGCAGTTAACGAGTTGATTAGGAGTGTCTAACTGGTCTGTAGTAGCCAAAACTCTTAATGTTTGGTATGGAATTAAATACTTATTTATCTCTGCAAAAGTAAATACATTTATATACAGTCGATTCTGATTAATTGGACCAAAGAACGTCAGAAGCGAATAAGAAATATGTTATATCAGTGGTTACCAAAGAAACTCTTCGTCTCTGGCATCACTACTCGAAAATTCCCGAGTTTCTCCCCAGCCCTCTAATGCCACCTACAGGTCTTTGCCTAACATTTCCATTTACTACAAAAAAAAGCCACAAGTCACCACTTAGCTACTGCTAAAGCGCGTCAGATCACACTGGATCAGTTCTACTAACGTTGACTGGTATTTAGTAAAAACTTGTTTTTTACAGTATTATGCTTCGCCTGCTGAGTACCTATACATTGTGTTGTAGATCGTTTCAAAAAACTTGTTTGCAAATTTATTTTTCAATGAATAAAGTT
>JAVSBV010000113.1:3980766-3995729 GCA_033117975.1 Parotocinclus spilosoma
CCCCTTCCCTCCTACTCCTCCGAATGGAGAGTGCTCTCCCTTTTCTTCTCTTCATCTTATTGAATCGCGGAGAGAGCGCAGTGTTTCGCGGCCCGGAACACAGAAGATCCGTGCGTTAACCAAAAACAGAATGCTTCTTCCACGGAGCCGTGCTAGCTCCTGCTACTGAAAACGTTTTGCCGTTTGATTATTTCTTTTCCTCTTTAGACATACAAGAGTGAATGCGAGAAGCGACGGAGACCTCAGGATTCGCGCAATGTTGCAATGGAAGGCGCCGATTCTGACTCGCCGTGCCCAACAGGAGTATGAAGCGCTTTGTGGCTCTGCGAGCAGCGAGACAGAATCACCATTTGCTTTGGATAATAAGAGACGCTTGCGGGCCGATCGACTAGTGCCGAGAGCGAGGACTGGGCAACATGGCCTCGGCTGGTAACGTCTCCTTTGAGCAGGAAAACAGGGAGTCCGATCGGCCGAGGTTACCGCGCCGGAGGACTAGAGGGAACGGTCGCGCTGCCCCGACGGATTTGGAGTACTTACAGCGTCCGAGTTATTGCGATGCGGCTTTCGCGCTGGAGCAAATTTCCGAGGTGCTTTGTGCTTCAATTTATCTGGATCTAGCAAACGCAGGACCGGCTAAGGAATGCATCCTTTAAGTCACCGGATAATGGGATCGAGAGTGATGTCTTGTTTGTTTTTATCCCTGCCGTTCTTAGTAGTTAGGTTTACTGTCACACCTCAGCAATTCGATTTATAGTACCGTTAATTAAATATCGATTCAACAGTCAGGTCGTTGCAAACACACCTTTTGGAGATCCGAAACTTTTGCACGAAACTAACTTTTTCCCCATGTGGCTACAGGTCTTCTGTTCCTAAATACTGCCTTAACTGCAACGGTGGTGGTCCCACTGTAAGGTCGAGCTAAAAAAAAAGTATGCCGGAATAGTACGCTACTGATTAGCAGTACTAGACTTAGTAGAGCGGCGCGGCACCCACGTGCACCCACATGTTGACAGGCTTCTCGAATATAAATCACAACCAGAGAAATTTGTCATATCGCACCGTTACAGTGTATTTGTAGCAGGCTTCGTGTGTGGCACGGATACAGTACGAGAGCGAGGAGCCCTAAGGCTATACTCGTGTAGGCTCACACACACACACACACACACGTAGTGGACCGTTATGCTGAGAATTGGATTGTTTAGGTTTGAACCCCTCTGCAGGGTTGTGCCCACAAATCGTCTAAACAGCGATAGTGCTTCGAACAGGCGCTCTTATACAGTGCTCGTTCTCACAGGCACTTCCAGCGAGGTAGTTCTAATATCTGGTTTATGTTGTTTCGTAGGGAAAGGCGACTGGAAGGAAAGCACCGCTGTGGCTCAGAGCAAAGTTTCAGAGACTTCTGTTCAGACTCGGCTGTTACATACAGAAGAACTGTGGAAAATTTTTAGTTGTGGGCCTTTTAATATTCGGAGCTTTTGCTGTTGGTTTGCGGGCAGCTAATCTGGAGACAGACGTGGAGAAACTCTGGGTAGAAGGTAAGATACATTTTTCATCTATTTAAGTTATTTTTTTTTACCAAGTTGTCATAAAATATACATTGCATTATGTGTTGGATACAAAGTATACTGGCAGTAGTGCAGCAGCACATGAACAATTCACGCGGTTCGTCGTTCGTTTACCTCGCTCTGCATAAAGGAAAATAGTGTTTTTGATATTAAATAAATGTATGAATTTCGTTGTGAATAGTTTGACAAAGCCGCCATTTTGTGAGGGGTTGTGTGTGTGTGTGTGTGTGTCTGCCTGCCTCCAGCAGCTGAATGTGATCCGAGGAACTCACTGTGTGTGGTCCTGTTTTGGACGGCTTTCAACTTTGCAAAAAGATTTGTCTCAGGGTTAAAGGATGAAGTGAGAGAAACCCGGGCTAAACGCGGGACACTCAGACAAGCCCAACTTAAACTAACCAACAACAATGCTTGACTTTTTCGGTCTATTTTACTGGGGCTTTTTGTGAATAAAGTCACTGTTTGGGCCGTTAACTACGGGTGGAGTGTTTTTTTCGCCAGGGAGGAGCGAGTTGGTACTTTGATCTGTATTCCAGCAAAAGGAGGAGTGTTTTAGTGTATGTATTTTTTAACAGACATATTTGATTTAAGTACTAAAGTTGGACAGTCTGTTTAAGTTCTATGCAAGGCCACAACCATTGATCAGTGTATATGTAATAGTAATAAAGCTAAAAAGTCACGCCAAATAAATATAATGGGGTGCCCCAATCTTGGTAAGTTCTTTGTTTTCCCCTGTTAAGGTTTCCCTCAAGAGTCTGGAGAAGCGTTCCTTTAACTAGCTGTTTTTTTTTCAAGAGTTTGCTGTAGTTTATTCAGGAAATCTATCTGTTCTACCACATGATCCCACCAGTTACCAATGGAGACTGAAACTGAGGCAACATTTTGGTGACATCCATTGAGAGGTGTACATTTGACTAACAAATTGCAGTTTTCTTTTACCACTTTGTGACATGATCTTTGTCTGTACTGATCTTATGCACACGTATCAGAATCTTGCCCACAGCCAATTGTCCATTTTAGTTCTACATTATATACTTGTCCCAAATTGCATATCAACTTTTAAAACTGGACCCTTTGTCATATGAAACGCTGGATGACATTTTTTTTGCCATTCTGTGTTCTTTTTCTGACCCATTTTGCACAACACTGTATTGGTGACTACTATTTTTCATGTGTTCTGCATACACCTTAGCCAGTCTTCCCCAAACTGGGTGTGCAATTCAATTTGAGGCTGTGGAGACCTTTTTAGTGAGGCCACCTGCTGGTCAAAATAATCCTACAAGTTTCAGTCGGGATTGATGCTCGTTAAGTTGCTGGCTTCTTGTAACTGGAGTAGTTGTGGCAAATGAAATGCAGTTACACTTTTTAAGCTCCTTTTGGCATCCTTCTGATACATTTTGTAAAACACAACACTTAGTCCCTACTGTTTTTCTGCCTCAGGGTCTGGCAAACAGCTGACAGCACTTTTTAATTTTACTTATACACAGTATGGCCTCCTTCTGTTGCAAACTATGCCAGAAGTTTCCCCACAGTTCTAAAGTTGAGTGATTTTGCTAAACCATCATAATGTCCCAAATTTGATAGATCCTTTGCTATATGTTTTTTCCCTATATGAATTGCAGCAGCACTGGTTTGCCGTATTTACACAACCCTCTATTGGCCTCTACTGCCTTTCTCATGTTCTGCACACACCTCGGAGACTGGCCAACAACTAACAATCCTTTGTAAGGAACAGGTGTGCAACATGTGGACAGTGAACAATAAGATATTGCTTTATGCGGATGCAAGTAATTCTTTGCATGTGGTGTGTACTTAAGAAAATAATAATAAACAGATACTTAGTAATCAAGACAACATTTGTTTCGATTGGGTACAGAGCATCCTGTGGGTAAATACCGGCCTAAACGTTGGAGTGATATCTGATTGGCTTTAAGATAATCCACTATCATATTTTATATTGTGACTGCTGTTACAGATGATGCTTGTAGGTACTGAACACAGACTACCCTAAACAGGCCATTCATCACAAATATTTTAATAAAGTAAACGGAACTGTGACAAGGTTAGTAAAGCTATCATGCTCAGCAAGGTTATTGTCTTTTGTATAAAAAGCAAATGTATTTTGTTAATTACCATTTACACGTTTGTTAATTTTTCGTTTTCCTGAATATGGCAATGTTGTATCACATTCCATGCACGGCTCTCCTATGTTGTCATAATCAGTGCTGATTTAGCTCCCAGTTTATTTGCTAAACTTTCAGGTGACAGTTAGGTGTCTCCTGACACACACACACACACACACACACACACACACACACACAAGCCTTCCACAGAGGTCCAGATTTTGTGAGATGACAGCTGCCAGACGCAGGAACACTGAAATCTGTTTGTTTAGATTGGACTTTGCAGCTAAGGGATAGATTAGTTCTGCCTGTCCAGGGGTATTTGAGGCCCGGTGTCCATTAAGATGCGTGTTTATATTTCATTTGGAACAGCCTTTTTCCAGCGACCTCAGAATGACCCCACTATGGCGCTTTGTCTTGTGCCTTCTGCTTAAGTTCAGCTCGAATGGGATTTGGCATGATCTCATCTCAGCTTTTAGCGCTTACCATGTAGGACTGTGCAAGTCGGAGGAATGTTACTTGTTTGATTTCTGTGTAAATTTCACAGCATTTATTAATGTGGTTTCTACATTCATGGATTTAGCAGTACCAATGGGAAACATACACTTGCTTGCATAAAGAGAACCTGAAAGCTGCTTGCTTTTATTATTTGGTTGCAGCTGCTTGTTTAAGTGTTTGCTAAAGGCAGGTATGCCATTACAGAATGGAGGTGCAAGGTTAAATTGGCATCATCGTGTGATGTCATTTTAATAAATATATGGATTGTATAAAATCAAAACATGAGAAGATGAACTAAAAGGATTCTGTGAAGCAGTCTAAACTGAGGGCAGTTTTCATTCTTGGAGGATTAGAGGAGTTGGATTATTACCTAGCTGTTATTTACCTTTATAAAACGTTCAGTTTAAATCAAAACTTTTAATCACATACAATAGTTAAAAAGAAAATGTTAGACACATCAGAAGCTGTTATTTTCTGAAATCAATGCAGCAGTAAGGGCTAGTACTCTGAGTGGTTTATTCAAAGCTCCAGGAAGATGGGAATCTGAACATGTGTCTTGTTCAATAACCCAGCTTACTAAGTGAAAGGTGGCCTTTTATCCGCACTCTAAGTTCTATTGCAAGCTTTTTCAAAAGCAGATACTTGATCCACCTCTGGATGTCATTTTGAGACAGAGAAACTGTGGAAAAGACAGTTCATTTTTTGCATTTGTAGACATGCTCAGTTAGTTCTTTAAAGAAAATACCCGTACGGCCTGAATTTAATTAAAACAGTTTCACATAAACATTCGCCTTCCTGTAGGTCATCCCACTTGGTTGGCTGTTGGAAATAAACCTCCCCTAAAGGAAAAGCATTAAGATTTTGAAAACTTGGGCTGTGTCATTCTGTTGAAAAGCGGGAAGGAAGGGGTCATGAAATGGGGGGCCACAAGGGTGAGTCCCTCTGGACCTGAGGTCATCAAGCAGAGCCTCAAGTATTTAAAAGCTCATCTGATACTAGTGCAGAGTGAGAGCTTCCAGTCTGGATGGAGAGAATAGTAGGATGAAAAGGAAGACACGACTGTGAACTATTCACTTCACTTTCATTTACTATGATGAACCACCAACGAAGCGTTAGATGCTCCCAGCAGAGGGCAGTATAATTTCGTCTGTGGCTGTGATCAATATAAATATATCACTTCTTTTCAAAGCATCCATTACTTTAATAGTTTCGGATGAGTCTTTCAAACGTAGATGCTTTTTTTATGGCTGAACAGGCGGAAGAAAAATTCTCCTGTTATAACCTAGGACATGCACTCCCTGGGATCAAGCATCTTTCTCGTTCTGCAGTTAGAAGAACATGTTCAGACTGAATGGTAAATCGATATATGTAAATTGGAAGATTTTCTGAACTGCAAGTGGAGTTCAGAAACCAAGAGAAATATTCAATACTCCATGTTACCTGGAAGCATGTCTTTGTTTTTATTGATGATATTCTTAACAATCATATGAGGCTAACCTGGCTAATGTTAGGAGCTCTGTTTCTAATCTGATTTCAAAAGTTTAGTGCGTCAGTGTTTTTATTTTTAACTCTAAATGGGAATAGAAGCCTTAAGCTTTTGTCTGGCCAGATTATCAGGAGTGTATATAGCTGATGTGATTTAAATATATATATATATATTTATATAATATATATATATATATATGTCATGCTGTGTTATTTGTTTTATATTATTAGAATATACATGTGATCTGCACCTTGGTTACCTTGAATGTTGTGATTCATTATCAAATACTGCTATTTACATTATGGTAGTCACAGGTGGTACTGGATTTGGTTGTGAGTAGAACTTCCAGTATGTTCATCAGATACGTGTTCAGAGGCTGAAAGCACCCCAGGGGAGCTTTGAGCCTCTGCCCTTTTGCCTTTTAATCTGTATAAATACCCCCTTTGGTCAGCCTGTTTAATGACTGCTTTTTTATATGGCCTTTGGTTGGAGTATTGGAGCAAAGCTTCACAATTTGAGTGTAGTCGTGGGCCTTGTGAACAGTCTCATCCACAACTGTAGTCTTTACAGGAACCACAAGTTATTACTTATTTGAATGACTGTATATGTATAAAATAATTACAATCTTGTTATTATAAGATATTATTTTTTCAGTTAAACTAGAATGGACTGGCTTTAAGTGCATCAATATTAGACCTCAATGCTCGGTTTAAACTTCAGCAGGTCGTTTTGACCATGCCTACATACAATGAGTTGCTGCCATGTGTTTGGCGGATTGATAAATATGCAGTTGAACACCCAATAAAGTGAACAGTGAGTGTATGGGTACCTATTCATATACCATGTATGTAAAAATGGGCAAATTTCTGTTCAGCATTGGTAATAGTTAGATCAGTCTTATATTACATAATATATAATATAGTAAGTATATGATGTATTATAATAAATAACTGGTTGGATGGGTCATTTAATTTAGTTTGGAGTGTACAAGCTATAAAATGTTGCAGTGTTTGAACACTTTGAAAGGAACACTGCTGTAACAAGCAAATTGCAGTTGCATTTTTTAACACCAGAGGGCGAAATCACACGCCATGCTCCCATACACATTTAAAGCATTGCACATTTGCATTGTTTGCACAAAAAACATGAGAAAATTCAATTGTAAACCTAATATTGTGAATCGAATCATGAGCAGAGTGTATTGACAGATTTACATGAAATTCATACATAAAGGGACCAATTTGGTTTAAACAGTTGTCTCGGATATTTGAAGATATAGTAAAACCGTTGCTTTGTTAAAAGGATAATGTCATGTCCATACTATAAACAGACTGTGTGATTAGGCCAAAAATAATAGGAATGTTCCACGTGCTATTTCCCCCCACCGAAAAAATCTGCACACAGGCCTTATGCCTTATGTTTCACTAAAATAATAAAGGGGGACAAATGGACTGAGATAAATGAAGCACAGTTCCCATTCACAACTAGTATCCTGACAGGCTTCCAAGCCCTGTGTTTATGTCCTGCATACCTCCACCTGATGCTATTCAAAAACCAGAGACACCAGAGTGTTTCTCTCTCACTTTCTCCACCTCACTTACCCCTGCTCCCCCTCAAAGTCCTGGTAGCTTTTTTTCCGAAACGTTTCCCCACACTAAACACCCTCCCCCTCTATACTCCTCCCCTTAAATCCCTCCATCCGTCCTCCCCTTCTCTCTTGGGAGTCCAGCCCTGGGATGCCAGATGTATTACAGAGTGAAGCACAGAAATGTAAACACTGTGCCTTGCCACAGATGCCGGGTGGTCCAGCCCTCCCCCTCGTCTCCTCTCCAAGAGTGAGAGAGAAATGGAGTGGGGGAAGGTGGAAGAGTTAGTGAAAGAAGTATACTAGCTATAGTGTTATTTGTGTTTTGGCTAGGGGAACTGCTTTTTCTCTAGTCTAGAGAATGACTTAATACTTCTTCCAGTAGGAAGAGTGGGAAAGAGACCTTGTAAAGGAGAACGGAGCAAGCAGCGCACACCTGACTTTGCTCAAACCATTAGACAATCATATCATTTGATAATTGAGGCAATTCTAAAATAAGTCATAAAAAACAACTTTTATGACTTTTCTGTTTTCTTGGTTTTGACGATGAATTGTTACATTGCTGACAAAAGTGACTGGGAATGACTGGAAACTGTATTTCTGTCATGTTTCAAAGCAGGCCTGGTATTAATGGTGTGGTTAGAAGTGTTACCAGTAAAATGCACGTAATGGATTTAATCTGTTTAAAGAAATTGGCCTGTATATGTGTGTGTGCTAAACTCTACACTACTTGCAGACGGAACCAGAAAAAGGGATCTCTATTTTTTGTGGGGGGGTTTGATAATGTAAACATGATAATACAATATTATATAATTGAAGTTACAGATAGCGATGTACTCTAGAGTATATTACATTGTCAGTTCCAAGACGTGTGGATGCCTGTAGCTTCCAACTGATATCTTATTCTGCTGGAACTCACTGAGCACACTCAGAATCCTGAGTACTTGGAGTACACACAGACACACACACACACACACACACACATTTTCTTTCTTTTTTGGTTGCAGTGCAATCTAGTTGATTTGAATAGCTTTTTTCCTTCAGGGCTAAGTAATCTGAATGAAGCCAGCAACGTGGAAAAATCTGGCCATTCAGTGAGGTCTGAATATACATCTCTGGATTGCAGTAAGCTGCATTTGTACGCAGTGGACTGCTAAATACACCCATTTTTTCTGTGTGCAGCTCTGGACATGTGATTAGCATAATTAGGGACGAGCAGGCCATACATATGGTAATGTGGTGTGGAGTAAATGGCAGCTGTGGTGTAAAATTTGTGTCAGGGGTCGGCGGGCTGCTTGAGGGCATTGTGCCACAGCTGCGGGTCAGGAGCACTCTCTCTCACTCTCACTCTTTCTCCCTCTCTCTTAGCTCTCATATCACTCCGCCATCTTAGACATCACATCCCTGTTTTTCTCCCTCTGCATCATAAAGCTCAAAAAAGGTCAATTGTTGGATTTTGTGAAGAGGTTAATTAATTCCAAAAAGAGTTCCCTAGCGTATCAGTTAACTTATTGTTGTCATTATTCAACTGATGATTATTTAATGGGTAATACATCAACATAATTTACGTAAATTTTCTCTTAATATTATCATATTAATTCTTCCTCACTGTTAAATTTAATGAAATGTAAAAACGGTGTAAGCGTTATTTTCATAAAGAATAGACGCTGGTTGAGTGTAATCACGATCCCAGTTGCATTAGGATTGTTGCCTCTGTAAGTAATGGGATAAAGGAATTAAAAGATTATTAAGAGCTGGCAGCGTATAAACATTGCCTGTATAAAAAGAAAAATTGTGTCCATGCTGCAGATTGGTGGAGGTGAATTAGGAGTTCATGGTGCTCCAGCTTTACTGAAGGGCTTCCGTGTGACTGCAGGGGGTCTCTCTGAGTTGTGCTGTAATCCAGCTAATCCTGCCCACAGCACACTCATGGAAAATGTGTCACCACATGCAGCACCCCACCCTGTATCAGCAACTCCTAGAAAGAAAGACCAACAGGCAGCAAAACACCAGCACCATGATGGCAAGTTCAGGTAGAGAAGGGTTGAACTATGATGCGTTTCATATGTACATGGAGGGTGTATTTAGAAAAAAAATAGGCCTTTGAAATGGACCAACAAAAAGCCACTTCGTACTTGAATAGCAAAACGCTGAGGTAAAGGTTGAAACCAGAAGGCGATGGCAGGCCCCTCCAATCCACACTCTAGCAGTCTAGCAGTGAAAAGACAAGGTCATGGGTTAATATTATGCAACACAGTGAATACGCCTTGTTCAGGCTCAAACGCATGCACACCCTGTTCCCTCAAATCTTCAACAGCAAAGTTGAAGGAGCACAATTTTTTTTGGTTTATTCCTGACATATATATTTTCACAAGAACCACTAAAAATTATTTTAATTCAGTTCATTTGCAACAGTCAGATAGATTTGGCCAAGAATCTAGAGACCACTCGTGAAATTTTCTCCTACTCGTAATGCAGTGGCCCATATTTCAATACAAATTATTTAAGCAGCATAGTTATTTGAGTGAAAAGAGAAAGGTTTGAAAACAGAAATCTTGTGATAAATTTCGTAATTTCATAAGTATACCAGTTCACTATTTCATGACATTGGATACTGTGATAAACAAATAAACAGTGACACAGAAGTAGCCCAGTAGAACTAGAAGTGCACACTAGAAAAAAAAATACACATAAACATCTGGAAAACGAAAAAGCAAACGATCTTCTAAAATGACTCTTTTCTGTGTTTGGACTTTATAAGTTGACTTTCATTACGACCCCATTTGAATGGCATTTAGAAGTTATTAACAATAAATGTTTTTAATGTTATCGTATTGATAGTGGAAAATATCATAATATGAATTTTGGCTAATATCGTTCACCCCTATTCCCCGTTTCCTGTAATGACAAAATGTGGCTCAGACTGTGGATAATCTGTTGATTCATGCTGTCTTTGATGTTTTTTGTTATAGAGCAGTGGCTGTTTAATACATCTTTTATACTCACGAAATTAGGGGATGTTTCAAAATGAAATCTCCAATAATGATATAGCCCATCTTTGTACAGTTTAGTTGTATTTTCTGATGGCTTGAAGTCTACATACAGTTTTGACTATTTCTTTCTGTCTTTGAGCAGTGTAAATTTTAGCAGGTGATCATCTCTGCTTTAAGAGAGTTTAGGCCTTTTAGTTCCTTTCATTCTGCCAACACCTGCTCTATCAAAGCACTGATGGGTAATAGCAAATAGCAAAACAGGGATTTGCTGTGCCTTTAGTGTCTTGTAAATTTCAGAATAGCTGTAGCTGGACCAGATATGTGAGCAACTTTGGGGTCTCTGAAAGCATGCTCTGCATGACATTTTGCTTTTCTGGAACAGATTTTATCGCTATTTAACTTGAGGCTCACAGGACTGCATATTGTAGATCTTTACCTGTAGAAATATGACATTCCTGGTCGTAGTTAAGAGCTTGTTTTCAGGCTTGTAATGGGCTGCAAATGTTCAAAACATTTTACAGATAGGTGATAATAATTTGGAAAAAAACTATGCAGTTTTATTGACCAAGGGTTCTCATAATGGTATGATAGTGATATGACCGGCAGCAAAATGTGAATTAATGTGATTAATAATACCTGATAAATACACTTAAATTGATGCTGTTCAGTATGCAACCTGTTGTACATCTGACATTGCCTTACTTATTATAATTTCAGTGTGTTGAACTATACTACAGTATTTGACTTCAATTTGCACTGCTTGTAATATCTAACTCCAGATTAGACACATACTGTGATACAGTATGCTGTATGATCAAACAGAATCAAGCAAGGCAATAATTGTTACATTGTTTTCCCAAACTCTGTTCACATGGCAGCCATCACATTAGAAGTAATAAAGCTTAACATAGGTGGCCGGCAGGTCTATTTCTAAAGTCGCATTTTCAGTCGCTTTGGTTTACCCGTAGCATGTGAACTTGCACAAAATGACAACATTTGGAATGACTGTAATGTAACAGGTAATATTGGGTTATTGAATTAAGTAGAATGACAAAGCCACGAGTTGTGCTGTTGGAATAAAACCACAATTAAACGCTGAAGCTAATAAAAAAAAAATGACATTCCTGATGCTTACCTTCTTTATGTCTTTGTACTACATTTTCTTTTTCATATGCTCTCTAACAGCACACACGGTTTACGTATGGCGTTACAGTACTGTGGTGTTGATTCCATACCTGGGGCTATGCCATTGGTGATCTCAGACAATGCACTGTTCTAGATTCTCCTGGGTAGAACCAATGATGTGAGGCTTCCTTGTTACATGTTTAGTATCCTTGTAAACCTACAGACACACTTTTATAACTGGCAGAAATGGTGTTGGATGCCAATTCCAAGACACTTTTTTTAAGCCTAGTGGAGGCACAAAAGGGCAGAGCAGAATTAAAGACACAGTCCAGATGTCGTTAGTCAGATTAATTAAAGATAGACTGGCAGACTAATCCAAAACCAGGACAACAAGCATTCGAAGTGTCGGGGCATTGTGTTTACATTCTGTAGCCAGAATATAGAGCCACACAAGGAACAGCCAAGGAACCGGTGTGGATAATAAGTAGACTGGCAAATCAGGTGGGAAAGGGAGCATATGATGTGGCGGGAATGAAGCATTCTGGGAAATGTAGTCGTAAATGACATGACACATATTGAAGGCCCTTTGTGTTTACTTGGTAAACCTAAGAAGTCCTTTATTGTCTGAGGCCCACTTCACTCAATCGGCTAAGATATCTGCTGCACTTTATGGCATTTTTATTAATGATAATGACTTCTGTCATTCCATATTGCCCTAAATAAAGAACATGTTAAGCCAATTTAGGCCACAATCAACCTGGCTCTCATAACTGTGTTGAAGCTAAGCTTTGGTCTGGACAAAGCTGCAATTAATCATGGGTTCTATAAACATTCTCCTAAAACAAGATCAGATGTGAGTGCATTTTGGACTGAGGACGACAGACTCCACAGCCTTGTCCTAATCCATGTAGACATTTTGCTTTCCCTACCAGTCTTTCTTCACTAACTTGGTGGTCTAGCCTCTGAAAACATTTCGTTTATGATTTAGTTATAATGCATTGAAAACACACAGCTTAAGTCTGCTTCTGAACTACTGATTCATTTGATTGTAGTTTTATTAAGCAATATGTTGTTTTTGTCAAATATAGTGCTCGGAAAAATTAGGGCATACTTCAAATTGAAATATCCCATTATGAAATATCCCCTAATTTTTGTAAGCATTATATGTTATCCCATTAATAAATTATATATCTGTCTGTGTGTCTGTCTGTCAATTAAGCCTAACATTTTAGAATATTGTCACAAACATGTCTTTTTCATACTAAACTATTCAGCATACATCACTCACACCACATCATATGCTCTGTCATTCGGTTTCCCCTTTTACTGATAATGCTGACTGGTTCCTTGTTTGTTAATCACTAGCATAGATATTTAAACAAAGTACTATCTTTCATTCTTTGAGAAGTGACTATTATTCCAAGAGCTGATGTACTATTGCCAGTCCTAGCCACATACTCTGCTTTGTTCTGGACTCTGCTTTACGCAATGATTATTATCTCTCCTCTTGCACCTCTGCTACTTATTCATAGTAAGAACCTTGCGTTGTTTCTGGTAACTGGTCAGGTTTATTCCCAGTAAACTGTTTAGATTGTTAGTAAACTTACTGTTACATTGAACTCAGTCTTTAATCTGATATCGTCATGCTTCATGTCCCTGGACTCTACTATGTTTTGTTTCTGTCTGTTCACACTGTCATTCTGGTTATTTAAATCTTGACTGTTTGACTTTATATGCTCTGCCTTTTCCCTTCTTCTTCTTCTTCTTCTTCTTCTTCTTATTATTATTATTTCTACCAGATATGACACTTGATTTCTATCCTCAATACATCTACATTTACATTTATGTCATTTAGCAGACACCCTTATCCAGAGTGACATACCAATAATACAATTAAGGGCCTTGCTCAGGGACCCAACTGTGGCATAGGTGGCATTTAAACCCTGTATTATCTGGTCCATAGTCCAGTACCTGTCCAGGTCCAGGTGTTCCACTGTGGACTTTTGGATTTTTGTGAACTAGGTTTGCATTTTATTTTGTAGCATCCCACAGCGGCTAGTTGTTTAGTATCCACTTACTATATATATTACCAGTCAGTCAAAGGACGACATGGTTGAATGTGGCTGGAGTAACAATTAAAACTAGCAATGTCAAGAATGGTATTGTTGATATAAATAATCTATAATGAGAATAGTTTTATCTGAGAATTGAAACATTATCATTTTGTTCGGGAGTCTTTAATTTTAACAGAATTAAAGTGTTAAAGCATCTTTTTTTTCCTCAAAATTTTATCAGGTCTTGAAGTGGTGTTGCATTATTACATACAGTACAGTAGTAATGTAGAGCACAGTGGAATCAAGACAGATATGTATAAGAAACCATCTTTCAGATTAAAATGTTTAGTTAATGTAATGTTTGCTAAACACAGAGATTGCTATCTGGGATACAAATTCAGAACAACAGTCAAAATAGAAACCTGATTTCACCGAAAAAGCTGGAAATTGGCAAATGCTTGCAGCAACATGTCTGTTTATAATTTAAAACAGGTTCTCTGAGGAATAAAAATGACCCACAAAACTGGCTGCTGCTAATTACAGCAACAATCACAGAAACTGTTTAGTTTGGACTTCCTAATTTTGTGTGATCCTTCTTCAAATACACGTTGAGTAAGAGATGGTGCCTTTTGCTATATAGACTCCTGGGTGAGAGATTCTGTGGATTGTTGATTAATTGTTCTGATTGGTGCCATCTTCAGACGATCGACATCCAGTAGTCCCCATGCTCACAGGGTGATATACACTGCCTACAAAAATTAGGGAATATTTCTATATTAACTGAGCAGTTTATATAGGGTGCCAAATCAAAAAAAAGTTGTGACTGTATTGAAAATGCAAATTTAGAAACAATTGCAGTGTTTCTTTCATTTACTTTTACTTTTATTTCAGTGAAAACAGTATGAACCCAAAATATTTCATGTTTTGTTTGGTCAACTTCATTTTATTTGTTAATAAACATCCATTCCTCTATTTCAGCCCTGTGACAAGTTACAAAAATTGGTTGGAACTGGGCCAATTTAAGGCTAAAGTTGTAAAAACAAACTAAACTCTGATTTCAAACATGTGAAGCTACTCAGAAGTACCAGCAGTTGAAAAGACTCCCCACACCACAGAATCTCAGCTTCCATGCTCAATGGTAGTAAAAAATACATTCACTGTTTTAATTTTCACCAGGTCTTCACTCCACACAGCCCTGCTGAACCACTCTGAATCAAACTTTCCATATTCCTCCAGAAACTTCATTCTGTCACTGATGCTTTTCTTAAAGAGTGATGGATTTAAACGGTTTTAAGCTTTAAGACTTTTTTGATGTCTTGAATTCTGCTGATTGTTTTTTTGATGTCTTGAATTCTGCTGATTGTTGTTTTGAGGTCTTGAATTCCGCTGACTGTTTTCTGAGGTCTTGAATTCCACTGACTGTTTCTTGATGTCTTGAATTCTGCTGACTGTTTCTTGAGGTCTTGAATTCTGCTGATTGTTGTTTTGAGGTCTTGAATTCCGCTGACTGTTTTCTGAGGTCTTGAATTCCACTGAC
>JAVSBV010000113.1:4028394-4047310 GCA_033117975.1 Parotocinclus spilosoma
AAGGTTTAATAAACATTTAATATGTTACATAGCACGTCCCGTCTTGTAACATAGGGCATTTTCGTTTAATCGGACCATCCGGTTATTAGGACCAAAACGTTCACGCCCGATGTGGTCCCATTAACCGGAATCGACTGTATTTGTAACAGTTTGGTGGTGGATTTGATGACTGAAGTGCAATAAGTTCGAAGCAAGTATTATTTCATCAGTAACTGTAGAAATGTGCTGTGCATTTCCTGGAGGATGTGTAATGTTATACCAGGTTAGGTTCATTTTATCAGCGGTATCTCTAGCACATTTACCTATATTTTCATGTGAAAATGCCCTTTATATTTACCCTACAGTAGATTACATAAAAAGATAACATTACGTGACTATGGTAATGTCTGGTCAATGACTTGTTTCACGGAACACAATGTTCTTAAATGGGTCATACTTTACTGCAAAATTACTCTAGATCATTCTATAGAGCATGAAATGCTACATATAGAACGTTTTTGTGTGGTTTTGTAATTTTTGAGTGGCCCAACAAACTCGAACTCAAATGACACCAAATATGATTAGAACCTACACCTAAATCCTCTACAAGCCTGTACTCTGGAGCCCTTCTTGATAAAGACGATTAAAATATAGTAAATAAAGTAAACACATTTAGCATGTATTTAATCACTGCAAATAAGGCAAATTTAAAAAACGAGAGGGACTTTGTGATGTATATATTACGCTTCTGAAGTGCACCTCAATCATTTATATTTACATTTACAGCATTTAGCAGACGCCCTTATCCAGAGCAACTTACAATTTATACAGTCTTACAATTGTGGGTTAAGGGCCTTGCTCAGGGGCACAACTGTGGCAGAGTTGGGATTTGAACCCTGGACCTTATGGTCCATAGTCCAGTACCTTAACCACTAGGCCACCACAGTCCCAATCACTGGTCAAATGACTGATAGAACAAGAACAGGGCACCTCTTCATTTTCTAAGCTGAGTAAGAGACTTGTGAGAATAATACAGCTACAAATTCAGAAACTTATGGAACTGAAAAACTTTCACTTAGAGATTTGGAGAAAGTTAGAGAAAGCAGATTTCCTGTTCGTTTCTCAGTAGTGGCGCCTGATTGCACATTGCAAGAAAGACACATGACTGTACTTATAGGCGTACCTGTTTTCCGGGGACACGCTACCCTCATGCGCTGTGTGTGCAGATTTATAGGAATGAACTCCAGGTACTTCTGAGCTTTGCTGCAGCTGGGCTTGAACGGCGGACCTGGGAAAAGAGCAAAGGGTACAAAGTGTTCATAGCACATTCCATCAATGCTATTTATTATACGATCCACTGTGCTTGTGTGGAAAGTCCACTATCCATCTATTCATGGGTTATAGGGAAATTCCGTCTGGATGAGGAAACATAGCATTGGACAATACATTTGTGGGCCTAGTGGTTAATACCAGAAGGTCCAGGGTTCAAATCATACCTCTGTCAAGCTACCACAGTTGGGTCCCTGAGCAAGGCCCTTAATCCACAACTGTTTGGATTGTAAGTCTGTATGAACTGTAAGTCGCTCTGGATAAGGGCATCTGCTAAATGACTTAAATAAAAAATTTCTAAGCAAGACCTTCTGGTGTTTAAGCTGAAGCAAGAGTAATTCAATCCATGAAAAGAAAAGACTTAAACTTCAACTGTAACAAAGTCCATACAGCGTTTTCCTTACAAAAGCTTTTATCTCTCATTGCACAAATGAGAAAGGAGAGGAAAATTATTGATCACACTAACACCCACTGACAGCATTATGCTTCTTTAACAAGCTATGTTCAAACCAAGAAGCAGGCTAAAATACAAAAAATGATTACGCACAAAGCAAATTGAGTGTCTGAATAAATAAGCCTTCATAAGTATCTGATCATTTGTACCTTATCTGATAAGTAGTGGATTTCATGAATTTACGCCACTGCCCACTTTGAAGAAAAACAGCCAATAAACATCGCATCGAAAAGATAACAGAACGTCACACATTAAACGATTTGGTCACACACTTTGAATATGCAAACACACTCGGCAAAACTTGAAACGACACTTAGTCATTATTATACTTTCAAACGGAATGGTTGTTGTGCTCTAGATGAAAGCAAATACAACAAATTATTTTTGAAATAACAAAAAATAATCCCAAGACTTCTTCAAACTACAGTGAATCTTTTCCTAGTCAGGCTTGTGGTCGCTTTGGGTTCTGAGCTTTGTGACATGTATCCCACTGAAAGAAGCAAACACAAGATAGGTATACTATGGTCATAAAGTGATGCACATGGTCAGCAACAATTTATTTATTTATTTATTTGCTTTCTTTTACGTCGCTTTATCGGCACCTATTGGCCATCTAGCGACATACTAGGTTATATTCGTACACAAGTTAGTCTCAAGTCTAGTCATCTACACACAAGTCACTGAAACAGGTTATATCCATACACAAGTTAATCTCAGATCTAGTCATTCATTTGTTCAAGTCGCTGACAATTTCTGGGGGCGCCAATTAGCCTAGCACGCATGTCTTTGGACTGTGGGAGGAAACCGGAGTGCCCGGCGTAAACCCACGCAGCCACGGGGAGGACATGCAGACTCCACACAGAAAGGACCCAAGCCGCTCCACCCTGGGATTGAACCCGGGACCTTCTTGCTGTGAGGCAGAGGTGCTACCCACTCAGCCACCGTGCTGCACTAAGCATCAAATAGAATAATAATAATAATAATATTATATAGAATATTATCATAGACAATATTATTAATATTGCACAGACCTATAGCAAATGATTGAATTTGAAACCTATCATAAGGATATTTGTATTGTTATCGTGTGCCTTAATTTTACCTCTCTAAAACATCACCTTGCAATTGCAACTTTAAAAAAGGAAGTTATCAGGCACATGAAATTACGAAAGTTTGAAATTTTAAAAGAGTTTTAGGCCTCTGATTGGCTTACTGGAGCAACAATAGGAAATCATAGAACAAAGTAATTATCTGGAAAGGTCACTGACTGAGCTTTTTTTCGTCTATTTTTCCTGGTGTTCTCTCTTATGTGTGCATACACATACAGTACATACATACATACATCAGATATGCAGCATACATCTGAGTCTCTTTGAGATGAATCATATCAAATGCTATTTTCCTGGCCAAACTGACCGAGTGAACTTTGAGACGAGTCTTTGAAAGCAGCTGTGAGACAATGTGCTCTGTGTGCCTGACCGGCAGATGGTACTTAAATACACACACATGCAGTCATAGGGTAGCCCACGTCACGCCATTACACTAAAGCCTCATGCCTTAGTTGCCACATGCTATTTTACACAGAATAAGAAAAAGCTTAAGCCTCTGAGGGGAATCTACAGGACTACCCAAAAGAAAATACAGATAAGTAAGAATTCCATTGAAGGAAGCTGACCTAAGGGCATATGACCAAACTAAAATCAAACAATGAGCCAGCTCCAGGTCCCACCCTAACCCTTAGACTTTATCTCACCCCTTCACAGAGCTGCATTTTGAGACCTATGCGAAAAGCCTCAGGGAAAGCTGCAAGATTACATGCATGCCAATATTGTAGTGAAGTACAGAGTAACCGCATATAGTTCATGTTGAAATGGAATCGAAAATTTATTTCACAAGTTGTTGCTGTGTTAAGTAAAAATGATTTTACTTCTCCATGTGCTTTGTATTATACATTCTCCCATGATGAAGTGCAGATCAAATGTTCCAGAACTACTGGTTAAGCTATGGTTTAAGCTCTAAATTAGGATCAATGTGAAAAGAAATAAGGGAATTAGTTGAAGGCGAGCACCACCCTGTCCTTGATGTTTAACGGAGTCCACACTAAAAGCCTACATTACCTCAGCAATGCAATAAATGGCAAGTAAGCATGAAAATTATGTCTGCTGGAAACAGAGCAGCCATCATGCAGAAGGAGCAGGGAGGTGGAGGGCAGAGGAGGAGGCAGGAAAGCAATACAGAAGTGAAGGATGAAAGGAGACAGCAAGCAGGGGAGTGGTAGTAATAACCCAATTTATTTTTAGAGAGCCTTTTGTTTTTCTTGGAAGGTTCGGATTAAAATCTCCCAATGGGCTCCAGGCTCAAACGAGCCATGGTAGTCTGGTACTCGCTGTTCTAACCACCTCCTATCACTTTCCATCTGCTGGCCTTCTAAAAGTACTCCATCACAAAAGAAGGGGGCTGGTGACTTACTGCTGATCTGCCAGATTTTGCTCCTGTACAGAAGCTGACCTGCTCTCAATTGTGCATGACTCAAAGCTGAAAAGAGGGCCTGAGGTACTGGAATAAATTGTAATAAGAGAGCTTCAGGTGAGGTACACTGCCCCAAAACATAGCAGATACCTATTGGACTTTGTCACTGTTATTCAAAAATGTAATATTTTGCAGTCACTTTCACTTGTTCATACAAGGATGATTCCTTATTATGTTAGCAATAATTACTATACTTTTCATGAAGAAAGCCTGAATACTTTTTGGAGAAAATCTGTAGAAATTTCCTACTTTTCTTTTAGTCATACTAAATGTATGAAAAAAGTAAAAGTAAAGTCTAGAAATCTCTAGTTATGTTGTTACTCTAATTAACAGTACATAGAAGATTGGTTTCAATATCTACAGTATTCCATCTCATCCAGTAGTGTGGAAGCATCTTGGATCATTAATTAGGTTTAATATATACAATTGTCTTAGCAAAGGGATAATATCTATGTATACTTTTTTATATTAAAAAGCTGAAAAAATGTGACTTCTCCGAACACTTAAGCGTCAGTAGCTTCATCACAAAGCCAAGTCCTTCTACAGTCTGAGGAGTCTTAATTATGAACGGTCTTTTGGAAATTGTAGCAGCCAACCACTTTTTAGGATGGAAACAAGGTTGAAAATGCTTAAATGATTATACCCATGGCAATAATACCATTTCTTAAACAAACTTTTGCCAAGTAGTGTGTGTACTTGCTTGGACCCATGGACACAGATAGCAGCTGTACTCACTAGCTATTCTCTAACTCAACTAACCTGCCCATGAAGCACTTTCATTTGTAGAAAAAAAGAAACTAAAAAAAATGTACCAGTGTCAAAGATAATGTCTTTACT
The DNA here is from genome assembly GCA_033117975.1 of Parotocinclus spilosoma. Lineage (NCBI taxonomy): Eukaryota > Metazoa > Chordata > Actinopteri > Siluriformes > Loricariidae > Parotocinclus > Parotocinclus spilosoma. The sequence continues at coordinate 4,033,523 of JAVSBV010000113.1, forward strand.
AGATATTAATACAAAATGAAACAATACATGTAGTGAATATTGAGGTGCCACTGTATGATTGTGGAAAACAATATCAAGAGACAGTATTTGAAAATAATCTAAGCAGAGTAAGATTTAATTTGGAGCATCCTACAAAATCATTCATTGTGAGCTTTTACACAACTCCTTACCAACAAGATTCCATATCGTGTGGCAGATTCATGTTGGCTCTGAACCTAGAAAGCCTGAAGTGTGATGGGGCTCGCTGCAGGTGAGCCTGAGGAGTAATGCGATTAGCTGAAATGAATGTGATTAGGGTGGCGCCTTCGCTTGCTCAGCACCGGGTTTGTGTGGGATGATGTGTGTAGCAGTAAATCGGTCAGAACGTAGAACAACAGCCATGCCTGACATGAAGCCAAATTAATTCCTCATTCCTCCCTAATATTTCTCTTTCCTCCCTTGTCGTCTTGCCTTGTTGACTCTTGTCTGGTGAGAACTGGCTTTATGCAGTGTCAGTATCTACTGGGGCCATCAATGAGTGAGGAGTAGTGAGTGTTTCAGAAGGCTTGGAAATGTATGTAACATTCCGAAAGTTTAGAGACCAAAAGAGTGCAATTGCACACACTTAATAATCTGATTATAATCAGATGCTATCTGATTATTCAAGTGATCATGTGAACAGCATACTCTGATTCTTCTAGAAATCAGAGTAAGAAATCTGTTAAAGAGATTTGGATTTTAGTTTAGTAATCAGATTTCTCAGTGCATATACACCCTTGCACTGATTTTAATCAGTTTTCTTACTCCAAAAATGCACGCAAACGCACGAAAGAGGCTTCCAGAATCAAACGTGATTGGTGAGTCGAGTAAAAGATTAAACCCTGCGTTTTCAGATTATCTTAATACCCATGTGCATGTAACTCACTGATCAGATTACTGATTTTCTGCAGTTATCAGATTATCAGATGGTACTGCATCCTTTCAAACACTATGAGGAACTGGTGTCAGTAATAAAGGAGAAAACGCTTATTAGAACAAAACACTAGTAATAAGGGACAGGATTTCTGTTATAGGATAACTCCGAACAGCCATTTCTCTAGCATGCCAGTTATGATAAACAACAGTCACAATAACTAAACCTCTGACCACAGTCTATTGTCTATACTATGACGATCTCTGCAGCAGTTGTATCAGCTATGCACATTATCATTTCTAAAAAAATATTTGCATTTAAACAGGAAGGTTTAGACTTGATCTACAGTTTGCTACCATACTGAACAGGATAAGGATTTGCTATACCATCTCTAGGTGGAAATGCCATTGGAAGATGAGTGTTTGGCATGCGTCGGCATGTGTGTGGCATGTTACCTCAGCATCCTGGTGGCACAGACTATATTGTTTTTGCAGCAGGCTGAGACAGGACACACTCAGCTCCATCTCTTCTAACAGGAATTCCAGCAGGAGGACCAGCTGCCCTGGGCTCAACTGTAACACACAAAAGCAAGAAATGTTTTTATTACAAACCACGTTATGCTGTCTGCAAATAGGCAAATGTTATTTTGGTACATTCCCCTGTTGAATATTGCATTTTAATCAAATCACTCTTACCAGAACCTCACGCATGTGTGATGTAACTATAAAACAACTGCCTAAATGTACAAAAAACATGGCAGGTACACTGACGGTAATAAATACAAAGATCACATAATTCCCATCCAGTTCTTATTATCTGGCCCTGTTACAGACAGTAACTAAAATGAGCAAAACAACTAAAAATTCATAATTTTCAAATGCCATTCATCTCTAAACCTGCTAACCCAAGAGGGCTTCCTTTCCATTTTAAAGAGAATTAGGGAGCACTGTGTAAGTGAAAGAGATAGAAGTTAAAGGACTGTTTTTGTAACAGAAAGTACAGCAAACTGGACAATAACAAAGTGCACCTATTACAACTCCCAAAGCCCATCTTCTAAACAAGAACAAAATCTAATTTTTCTGTCTGTCCTAAATGCTGCCACTACCTAATAGGTTATAAAATAGAGACAGCAAAGTAAGCACTGATATACAATCTCAATGTACAAAAATCCGGTTAAACATAAGACTATGAGTGATTGTTATTTATAATGATGTACATATTTTCTCTTACATGTGTACAATATTGACATTTAGTTACATTTTTTACATAGCATACAACAATTTCAATACTACAAATCTGTAAAAAAAAATTACAAAGTGGAATTCTCCATACAGAATTGAATGTATTAAAAGAGGATAGTCCAAAATACAGAGGATAGTCTTTTGGCTAAACATTCTGGTAAGTAAAAAAAAATTAATGTTTACAATGAGGCCAAACATCATGGTGGAGAGGAGTTAAATGAAAAGGAGACAGCTGCTGATGATGATGATGATGATGATAAGGATGAAGAAAACAGAAGGACCGGAGATTAAGCAAGGCATATATGGGAACAGAGAGGGAGGGAGAGAAACACTTGGAGGAGTAGCAGAAAAACTGATTTGATGAGAGATGGGCAGTGGCAGGCCTGATGTTATTATCCCATTATCACATCCGCATCTGTACAGCACTGATGCACAGCTTCCCAACGACATGCTACTTCCTTTCTCTCCATGGTACAGAACATTTATTTATTTTAATGGCAGACCCTTATTGTGATTTTTGTTAAACATTTTGCACAAGAAAAGTACACATGATTTTGTATGGTAATTCTACAGAAATAAAAAGCTGTATTTTTTATTTTATGTTTTGCACTGTAGACACTTATTTTGAAATGTAAAATCGAGAATTGTAAGAAAATCGAATAGTGAAGTTAGTATTGTTAATAGAAACGTTAGCGGAGTGCATCATTACACCCTTGGTTACTGCACATTTGGTCAGATTGGGTCGCTTGTAGTTTATAGGGTATTTTTGACCTTGCAATCTTAACAGGGTTCAATAATATGACAGTCACTAACCTAAATTTGCATTTAATATTTAATGAAATATTTACTCAATATTTGCATCATTCTTTTTTCCATTTTAGATAATATATTCTTTGAAACTCTGACTGTAAAGCAAAGTATCAGTGCAGATGAAGATGGAATTTAGTGTGTATTGTTTATTGAAGGAACCATGTGAGGACCTGAGAAATCAGTTTTTTAAAAGACTTATTTTGTGCAGTTGTACATCTGGACCATCAGCAACTTCAGGACAGTTGTGGACTTATTTTTATAAAAAAAAATAATTATTTGTTTATTGGCAATTTTGATGTATTGGCAAAAGCTTCTCATCATTTTTATTATTATGTTATTTAATTTCAATGTACAAATAATATATACTGCTCAGACAAAGTAGGGGATATTTCAAAATGAAATTGAAAAGAAAATTGATCAATTATGCAAAAGGGATGCAAATTTAATTATTGTGATTGAGTGAAAAGTGAGATATTCATGGGGTAAACAGGAGCATGTCATACTGTAGAAGAGTTCCATACTGTAGAAGTGGGGAACCTTCAGGGCCTTCTATGCCTTAGGCCAGAGAAGGCCTAAAAGAATTCTGAACCAAAAAATATTAAAATCTAAAATGAAAATTATATATATATATATATTAAATTAAATAAGATATATATATATATATATCTTATTTAATTTAATACAATACATTTAATACATTTTCTCTCATCTATGTTCTAAAGTTAAGTTTACTGTCAAGTTCACATCAGCAATGAAAGGGTTACTGTCCTAAAAACATGTTATCCAATCAGAATCGTCGTCTCTATCAAGGCAGAACTGGAATTAAAAGAATTAAAAGAGGTGACGGCCCAGCTGTAGTGCTCACGGTTCTTTACTGGTGTATGGTCACCCAAGGTTGACAAAACACACTGACAATGATGGACATGGATCAGACTGTCCAGAAGTTCTGGTGGGATCCTCTTTATATTCATTTTTTAATATTCCCTAATATTTGTGAGCAATGTAGCTGCTTTTTCGCTTTAGCTTTTTTGTCCAGTCTATGCATTGGTCTCACCAGCACTAAATAAGAAATTCATATTATCAGACACAGATAAAACACAATAGTTTCAATAACCCTTTAGACTGGTGACTGACTACTCTGTACACAACTACTGACACTATCTATACATGCTTATATTCCAACACCACTGCAAACACACGCACATGCACGCACGCACACGCACGCGCACGCGCACACACACACACACACACACACACACACACACACACACACACACACACACATAACCATGACACAGTAACCAAAAGCAAGTCTTTTAGCTCTTGGTTTTACAAATGACAGACAAAATGGCAGTCAAAGTTATTTTTTATTTTTTTACTAGTCAAAATGTTTTTTGGCCAGGTTTTCCTATTATTATAGCAAAATGTGTTCCTCACAAGTATAAAAACAAACAGGCAGACAGCCAAACAGTACTCAGCTTGGACCAGCAACTAATCTACTACATTTTCTAGCCTGCCTCTGCATCTCTTCCCATTTCTACAAACATAAAAATAGACATTCACACTTCAGACAATCCAGACCAGACTTTACAGATATTACATAGAGGGTTCCATTGTCTTAAACCTGTTTTTCTCATCCCCTTTACCTACTCATTCTCTCTAGAATGCAATTTTATACACTTTATCCATTACAAAACTTCTCCAAAATGGTCATGAAATGTCTGGGTGTGCCGCACCTAAACAGAAAGCATGCTATATTTGTGCACGTTACTTAGACAGGGAACTATTTTACTGTTTCTAGGCTGTTTTAGTTCTCACAACAGTGCCACATGGACAAAAGCCTCTTGTTCTGCCTTAGTGCAAGTTACATAAAACCAAGATGACAGTAACTTGACCAGGAGAAACCTGATAAGGCAGAATTCCTTTGAAGGATAGGGGATTTTTCTTCCCTGACAGACTCTGAGAAGACTTAATTTGGTGGAAAAAAATAACGTCCTCTCGCTTTCAGGCTGACAGTCTAGTCTCCTTAGTCTCAGATAAACGGAATTCTCAGGCCCACCCATGCCCATCGGGTCTGGCAACTTTGAAAGAAGAGAAGAATTTAAAGTCGTAAAAGCGTAAGGGGTATAAGGGGGGTGCTTCTTTCACACTCAGTTTGGGTTGGGGAATGGCAATTGTTTTGCTGAGGCAACGAAACCTACTTTTCATCACAAGGATCAAACAGGTTGGCCGAGAAACGACAAAGTTCTTTTATGACCCAAGAGAAAGACAATTAATTTAAGACAATTAATGTAAATTAAATGTACCACTGTAAGAAGTGGTTTGTGTGTCAATATGGTGTAACAGTTAAGATATTATTAATAGTAAAAATAGAACAGAATGGAAGCACATGACTGAGAACTGGACCCAGTGGTGGGCCAGCACAAACACAGACAGACACTCCACATTTACCATGGCCTGGTTTAGGATTTTTCGACTTTACAAGGGAAATCTGATAATACACATAAATACAGATTCAGCAGAACCCATATTTTTGGTATTTAGTTATTTTAATATATAGAGTACTCCTGTAGATCCTGGGCATCCAGGCAGCAGCCAGCAGGTTAGTCCACCAATGATCTAACCCTTTTGTTTTTGTTTTGCACTTTCAAAACATTATTCAATATTGTACATGAGATATTCAACATTATATATAACTAAAAACTTTGTGTTAATGGTTTAGCCCAATTGTAGGTTAATGAAAGTGTTTTAAGCATGTTTATGGTAGGCTTTGCTCGGATAAAGAGAGTATATAGTAAATGCCAAGGTTTATGATACATTCAGCTTAAACCGGATTTAGAATGTCTCCACAGTAAATCGGGGAGAACCTTCAGAGATAGATGAGTGAGGGGAAAAAGACTATATGGTGCAAGATGTTAGACTGTGTTTAAACACTACCTATACAAAATCCTAAACGTATGCCTTCAGTGAACTAGAAAGGCCACACAAAAACACACATCCATACCATGTTGCCTAAACGTATGACCAGACTCTGCACTGCACTGAACTTTCAAAACCACAAACTCCACATGTGCTGCTGCTCCAGGCTAAGCGTGTGTTTGCTTTTCCACTCACTTTTTTGTTCTTCACCACATGAAAGGGCCTGCTCAGGCCATGCCCATTAAAGCCACAGAAAACTTAACAGCATGCACATAAACATGCATTGATGAAAAATGATGGACTAATCACTTTCCTTAAGGAAAGGTTTCCTTTGGCAGAATGTACCCCTTTAAGGCACGCTATGGTCTATGTTAAGAGGCTTATAATTTTCAGTCTCAATTTCCCCAAATGCCTTTCATTAGACCTTCTGATCCAAACAGGGATGCAAAACCCAGTCAGAGAAGCTGTTGTCAATTCATCATGTGTTTGATTACGGCTCTATGAAAGGTCAGGAACGGGCGGGGGTTGATGAGACAATCCTTGCAGGCAATGAGGCGAGTAAAAAAGGAAGGGTGACTCACAAGTGCTGAGCTTATGTTTCTGCTTATGGAAAGTGAAAGAGCCATCCACCCTTACAGACTGAAACAAATTGAGCCACACCCTGGCTCTTCCGCTTACCCACATACCACAAGCACATCATCACTGCACTTCAGTTAGAAGTTTATACCAACATAGACTGCTTAGAGACATTCTTGAATAAACCTGTCAAAAATCTGTCTTGCCTAAAAAGCCAAAAGAGTCAAGTTACAACAAGGTACACATACTTAAAAGACACAATCCTCTACATACACTGTTACTAAATCATATTTCTGTGCTTTGTTTTTTTTTTACACATATACAAACATTACAAAACTCAGGGCTTAAAAACACTAAACACTCCATCATAGGAAAGTTAACCTGAATCAAATCCATGGGTTGAAGCCACAAGAATAAGAAAACAATGCTTTCTTTCTGAATAACATGCTTTTAGTGCCTGTAAAACGAGTAAAAAAAGACTGTCAATCATCCTTTATCAAATGATAAAAAAATGCAAACAGAGATTTTTTTTCGATTTAGTATATATCTAGAACAATAGTTTTCTGACATGCTAGTGTGCATTTAATCAAAATGAGTGACAAGTGTGAGTGCAGTAACACAAGAAATCAATGGTACGCTCGGCAACACAAAGACAATTACACAAAGTTTTCAGCCCACATTTTTCAACCTATGACCTGTAAAATACAGGCTTTATTGAAATATGTGGGAACTATATAATAAAGTCTAAGCTGTAAGCACTGTAAACAAGAGCAACATTTGGTCCAAATCAGCTGTGTTAGATAAATGACAAGTTACCACTGTTAACAAGGGGGGCAAATTTATTAAAGAATAATACATTTTTTTATTGCACTCTTACTTTGGATCTGTTCTAGGTTTATATGGGGGATGAGTAATCTATACCCGTTATGCCTGAAATCTTATATTAACACCCATTTTAAACTGGCCAACAGTTCAAAGCTACTTACTCGGGTGAAAACTCTTCATTTCTTTTGTTGCAATCTTTTTTACATATTTCTGTGCCGTAGTACGTAAATCTTGAACGAGAAAGTAATAATGTTCAATACTAGTAGTGGACAGCTTTCACACAAAGTGAGGTCTACACTGGAGTTCACCTAAAGGGAACGCCTGACCACCATTTGCAGCTGCACCACAGAAAATTTAAAGTCCTTTACACTCATTTAAACCTACTGAACTCTAAGTTCAAGACTCAAGAACATTAGTGCAAAGTGCAAATCAAAGCTCAGTGAATAAGCCTTTAGAATGGTTATTAATCATGCCACGTAATATGAGGTGCAAGCTTTGGCTGAACTAATTAGGGACTTAAACCTGAGGGCGTACTTACACTATGACCAGACAGCATGGAACTATCGAACAAATCAACAGCACTTTGGGGATTAACATGCTTGGGTACAGTACGGCTCGTACAGTCCGAGGACACTTCAAGTCATACGCAGCTCATTCAGCCTAAATCATCTGTTGAAGAGCTGATAAACAACCTGGCTTCCGCAAAGGTTCCTGAGCAACCCACCTTTGTTCACTTCTGTGTCAACATCACATTTGTGGACGTAAAATAAGAATCCAGAGCTTGCACTCACAGGAGGATCGGATACCAATAATGGAACTACAGCACTTGGAAAATGCCACATAGTAACAGGGACTATTAAACTGACTCTAAAAGATGTCTGATTAAGGTTACCTCAGCTTTGAAGAAATAGAAAACATTTTGCCATTAGTTTGAAAGATCTGGTCTGTTTGAAGTGATCTTGGGCCAAGCTATGATCATAAAACCACCACTAAACGGCTGAGCAAAGTCAGGAGCCTGTGTGGCGTTCCAATGTGAACAGTTCACAGATGGCTTTTGAAAAGTTGCCTTTTATATGGACAGATTTTGTCGGCAGCCTTGGAAACAAAGCACTTCTACACAAAGGCTTATCCTTGGTTTCAAACAGCTTCACTGTCTTTCCTTCGAGGGTCCTACATTGTTGAATGGATGCATTTGTGTCCTCTTTCTTTATGAAAAATCAGGGTGACATTATTAAATGAAAGAGTGTGATTTCTGTGGCAGTGCTCCTGCACCATTGGGGTTATTTGGTCTGAACATAGTCTCGTAAAAACACATGTGGCTCTACACATAAAGCCTTGGCTTTGGTTACAATCATCCCTCAAGCACACCCTTTTTCCTTCAGCAGTAAGCCCTCCCTCAGGGCTAGACCCCCAAAAGATTGCAAGCTGTTTCTCAAAAAAAAAACTCTGGAAAATTATAGAGCAGCAATCCAATATGGCTACCACATAAATTTAGATGCAGCGTCAGTTCAGGTATAGCCTACCTTTTGACTTCAGTTGAGTATTACCAGTACACCCACTTCACAGTGAACCACAGGGGTCAGTTGGAGGTTACTGAATAATATATCACATGTGGGTGGGATTGCCCTTTACATCAGCAACACAGCCTGGCCTAAGGAGCCCTAACAATAAAAATAGTCTCTGGGATATTTAACTGGTTTGAGGGCTTAAAAATAAAAAGATCAATTCAATTTTAAATGAGACATGACTGACCCCCCACTGCCCCTGAAAGTGTGACCAAATTTAGGCACTTCTGTAGTCTGCAGGTCTGATTATAAAAACAAGGAGGGGGACTGAATCCATACTGGTCCACAATCAAGCCAACCACACAAGACAGCACATCGATGGGACTTCACTTAGTGAAACAGATCTGTCTGTTGTAAAAACATTAGCCTACATGTGCCAAGAATATCTACAACAAAGTAGTCTTCTGGCGAAGAGACACCAAGGCTAACAGAGTGAATAATTTGGTAAAATAGAATAGTAAAATATCTGAACTTTGACTATTTATTCAACACTGAATGATTTCTCTGAAATGTTTTGCACAACATAAGCCATAATTATGTGACCATGATTCATGTCATTAACTTACCCTCACACTCAGTTTAGGCTGGCGAGGTGACTTGCACAAAACAAGCTCTGAATTACTGCCCTTTCACAACTTGAACAGCACAAGTGTAAAACCCAAATAACCATTAACTGGGTCTGATTAGTGCACACCATTGAAGGCTATACACACTAATCAGCCCTAGATTTCTACAAGATAATTGCATGGCCTTTCTCCATAACCTCGCAATCAAGCATTCATAGTTCATGGTTATGGCCAAAGCCATACATCTAAACAATCTCAAACTCTCTAATCATGATTAACAAGTGTTTGTCCATATTTGAATGTGAGCATGGAAAAAAATCCTAAACTGTATTCAGCAGGCAGTGATTTAAAGAGGGAATAAATTATCTTCACAATAGCAGCAGCAAAAACATAGGCTCAAAAATTAGGCTTAAGCAAAGCATGGATTTGTGACTACAATTAATTATGGTCTCCATTAATTAAACATGACTGACTCTATTATTGCTTAACCGTACAAATTTAAAAGTAATAAAGAGTAAAAACAAATGTTCAAATAATAATAGAGTCAGCTTCAGAATTATTGGCACAATGGTACAAAAGAGTATTTGTGGTTCTCACACTGACATTGACCTTGATTGACATGATTTAATGACCATATATAAAACATTGTCGACGACTGGAACTAAAATTTTCAAACCTGGATTGGTCACTCCATATTACTTTTTTCCACTGATTTTCATTCCAGTTTTTATGAGCTTTAGCATGTTAGCCTTTTCACTCTGTTTCCCATATGAAAAAGTTGTTTCTTTGCTGCTACCCTTCCAAAACAACCCTTCCTGAACAAGCTTATTATGTGTGTTGCTGTAGCAACACATATATTGTTATCCGATTTTTGATTATTCCACCAATTTTCGGTCAGGATCTGACCTAGAGCTCAAGACCTAGAGCTTTCGACATATCAACACGGGACAAATGCCGAAATATCTCTCTTAAGCTATAAACACGGAAATCGGACCAGTCGGGTCCGGCTATGATGTCACCGGCCAAGTCAATTTTAACTCTTTAAAAAAATCTCCCCATTTATTTTGAATGACCCCACTCTAGTGATGTCAAAACCAGGACTCAAACCGGAACTCGATCAGAATCGATCGGGTCTCGGGCCTACGCCCGACCACAACCTCCCAGGACTCGGACCCGCACCTGATCAAGGCCCACCATGCCTCGAACCTAGGCTCGAGCGGAATCGGCTGGGTCTCAGACCTGCCCAGGCCAGAACCAACGGCACCAATGCAACACACATCCGCAGTTCCTCCGGGAGCTGCATTTTCTAGTTCAAACTGTAGAAGGGTCAACTTGGCATCTCTATGAAGCTGCCAAATGCTGCCACTGTTCAAGTTTAAGGAGGTCACATTAAATGCTTGCCACTGTAGCATTTAAAAGCATTCTTTTTTTATATAGTATGCACAATTTCTGTATTTTATAGTTGTATTATAATAAAGAGACTAATAAATACGTATATATGGCCATTAAACCAATGCTAAAACAATGGTCTGTCTAATCCAACAGTGCCCTAAGTGTTTTGCACAGTACTGTATATGCTACATATTAACCAAATATTACTTAACAAGTATAATGGTAACATCATTACAGATGTAGTAAATTTGGTAACCATTTATGTATGTTATGTTGCTTGCGTGTGTTGCAGCTGCATGCATACGTGTAATAACATGGCAAGTATAGCAACGCCTTTAGTGAACTGCATAATGGAACGTGATTGTCTTAATCCATAAATTAAGCATATAAAATGTTCCAGGTGCTTCCTGATACTTTAAGAACTCCTTTCTTAGCATGTAGTGCTAATAGCAGCCTTAGACAAAGCAATCAAGGGGTCTCGCCGTGTAATGTCCAGCAGCTGAGACAATAAATAATAAGCACAGACAAACAATCACTTCATAGAATACACAGTCATTTCATACAGTAAAATTAAATAACCTTTAAAAGGTGTGGTGCAAATTGTTTTATATATGCGCCATTGTAATAGAGTTTAAACACTAAGCTTAAAGACTAATCAGATCCTGTGAATATCCTGAATCTTTCTGGCTACATTCAGATACCAGAGTGAATGTGTTACGCCACATGTGAGGGTTTAATACCGTATCCTGACACTCAGTCTTAACACTTGGCTCACAAGCCATCGTATAAATATTTAAAATATTCATCCTCTTCTTAGTTCCAAATCTGAAATACATGTTACTGACTTGCATAATATTTAAGAATTTATTTCTGTTAAAGTTTTAGTTGAAATTAAGAAAAAAAAAAACATCTTAAAGCCATCATTAAATGTGACTAATAATATAATTCCTTTTTTGGCCGTCCAAGTTTAAACTGTACAAGGTTTCTTTTGCTCATTTTTATTTTAAATAATCTTTTAGATTTTAAAAGAGAACAGCTGTGCAAGATAAGCCTAAAGATAAAATACTGGGATTAAAGACTAGTGTATATGATCTGAACAAAATATAAGTAAAAACAGGAAGGTATTGTGAACCATCCATTTATTGCGTCTGTATTTGTAAACAGTGGTTATATATGATTATGCCAAGTTCTCCTTGTGTGGGTTGGTTTCCTCCAGGTGCTCGATTTCCTCCCACATTCCAAAGACATGCATCACTTAGCTGGTGTCTCTAAAGTGAGAGTGAGTGAGTGTGTGATGAGTCTGTTGATGGATCTGTCTAGTTCCCATCTTGCACCCTGTGCTGCTGGTTAGGCCCTGGCTCCCTGAAACCCTGAATTTAATAAAGCGAGCATAAAAATGAATGAATGAATTAATGAATGAATGAATGCTAAACACTGAAAAAGGCACAGGCAGAGAACATCAAAGGAGATCGTGGAGATACTTCCTAAAAGGGACACCTGTTGCTTTGATAATATCTGCTAAAAACAGCATCAAAAGCCTGTGACATGTACTCCCATGGGTCAATGCTCAAGCAAGGGTCAAATATCTGAAATGGTGCGGAACCGGTACACAAATGATGGTGCAAGTCGAAAGATTTTCAGATTTGCAGCTCCGGATGTGATCACTGCAGTTCTTCTTCTCAAGATGCTCTCCTGCTTTACACGCTATCAGCCACTCTCACAGGTCAACTCCACCACAATGTTTTGGTTAATATTAAGGCCATTTTTCCACTGCAATATAAATAATTAACTAACCCAAACCCAAACCTCTAGTGAATTGCAAATACAGTCGAATCCGGTTAATTGGACCACCGGTTAATGGGACCAGCCGCTTATTCGGACCAAATACTAAAGTGCCGAAACAAATCCTATTATATACACGTGTAATGTTAGTCGCTTATTTGGACCAAAATTCCGGTTAATCGGACCAAAGAACGTGAGAGAATAAGAATAAAAAAAAGAAGCCACAAGCCTCAGCGATTTATGGGAGGATTCCTGTGCTCTCCGGAAGAATTTCGGATACAGTGCTGTGGTCCTCACAGTAATTAAGACAATGCTCTAAATTGGAATTTTCCAGGCGCAAGGGCAAAGCAAAAATTAAATGTTTTGTATTCACATGTATAGACAGCGTTACGTAGACATCATTCACAGCTAAAAATGTGCCTGTGCTATAGACTGAAAAACTGAACACAATGTTTCAAAGCAGCAAAGGTCTCTATATCGACACATGGTGTTGGTGGAATTCATCCCTAGTGGCAATCAAATGTGGAGGTCTTATTCATGTTCTAGCAAAGTGACGATGACAATAAGGAAACCGGTACATTATTTCAACACGCATGAAAATGAACCATGGATTATCCCAGAATCTCTATTTACACTATGTGTACTACACTAGGGATAAAGCACATCAAAATGTGTGTGTAGATCCGCCCAAAACAAAATAATATCCACTTTCAATCTAATTGCTCAAGCTGCTTTGGGAGATATTTTGGAAGTTTAGACGATTCTAATTCGACGAGTCTAAATGCAGCTCTAAGATGCATATGAATTCAAAATATTGCCTATTACTTTACGGTATATCACACATTATTCACAGCCTAAACAGCCATGTAAACAATAATTGATGATACTCAGACCTGGTCAATGCAAGAAACATTTTCATTTTTATACAATCAGCTTCCACCAGTCTTCACTGCCCTCTCCTACCATATTCTCACTATTGCCACAAACAGCATGTCCACTGTATTAATATTTTAACAGCTATAATCTTCTAAAATATAGTACTTTATCCCCAAGGGGGAATTTCTTTCTTGTAGTAGTACAAACCAGATTCCAAAAAAGTTGGGACACTAAACAAATTGTGAATAAAAACTGAATGCAATGATATGGAGGTGCCAACATCTAATATTTTATTCAGAATAGAACACAAATCACAGATCAAAAGTTTAAACTGAGAGAATGTA
>JAVSBV010000113.1:4047643-4058297 GCA_033117975.1 Parotocinclus spilosoma
GGTTATGAATTTTTATGCAACTGCATTGCATTTTAACTTTAATTTGATGTATTAACAGTCTTTACAAGACTAAATTGTTATTGGTATTAGTGCTATTACGCCTAATTATGGCTTCAGTCTTAGTCCAGGCACTTGAAAACTTTCGTTCTGTGTCAGAGTCGGGAAAAGCTTTTTTTTTAACAGCCAGGCGTGTAGACCATTGATCTGTAGCTATTGTGATGTTTTACTGTATGAAATGCTAAAGCTCCTTCTGCGAAACTCACTGTATCGTCTGTTTTACTGATGTAAAAGTCAGTGAGTTTACCTGAGGACCTTTCGCCTTTGGCCGCTGTCATGTGTTTGGCTGAAGCTAGATAGACTTCTAAATCGCCAGCACCTTTGTTAGACACAGACATGTAAGTTCCAGCTTTGCAGGTCATGCATTCTGCTTTGCACGGGTGCCGACCAGGACGGAAACAAGGACATTTTGTCTTGAGCTCCTCCTTAAACTTGCATTTGTGTTTCAGCGTGTTTGAGATCTGGCACCACGCTTCCCTGTGAACTAAACTGTTATTGTTTGTTCTGCGCTTGCGTGTATTGACAGAGTGTGACCAATGACTGCCTACCCCGGTTTCCACTACTACGCATGAGCATCAAGGACAGCAAGGCAGACGCAGCAGTGGAAACTGCTGTAGTTTGGAGAGAAAAACAAAGTTTAACCCCCCCCCCAAAAAAAAAACAAAAAAAACGAAGCATCGACTAATTCAATTAGTAGCCGACTAATCGTCGCAGCCCTATATGTGAGTGGCAAAAACTTTTGCTTTCACTCTCTTGCCCCTTTTGTAGCAATAACTGCAACTAAATATTTCCATTAATCTGAAACTGCTGATTAGTCCATTAAATAATGTTCTCCATACAGAACAACTTTAGCTCTGGTATCGTGGTTCCACTGCTTCCACAACTTTTTTATTGAATTAAGGCCAGGACTTTAAGCTGGCCTTTTCAAAACCTTGATTTTAGTCTTATTTAACCATTCGTTGTTTTGTTTGAACAACATGTATGCTTAAGGTCACTGTCTTGCTGCAGGACTCACAATCTCTTGAGATTCATTTAATGGAAAAATCGTATTTAGCATATGCTGGTATAATTCAGAATTACTTATTCCAACAGTAATTGCAAGCCATTCTGACCCAGGTGTGGTAAAACAGGCCCACTACCACCACCATGCTTCCCAGTTGGTATAAAGTTTTTATGAAGGAATTGTTTGTGTTTAAAATGAAATCGCACCTAACCTCAACCTTCTGGATTGTCTATGAGTTTTACTGTGCACTGTGTATATGGTTTAAATGACAATAAAACCTGACACTGCCTTTGACTTTGATGTGCCTCATCACTGGTAGCAATGTTCTTTAGGATAGCAATGGTTTACTCTTTGCAACACTACCATACACACCACTGTCATAGAGGCCTTTGATAGATCAGGGTTCTCTAAATGCCCAATACAGGCATGCACACTAATGCGTGATTATCAGCCCACTGACTGTAAACATGTTACTCTTATTTTCATCGTCACATTAACAGCTAGAGTTTCATTTACACTCAGTGTGAAATTGGATAATTTTCCTAAATAAATAAATTACCACATATAATATTTTTGTTTAATTTGCTTCTCCATTTGTATTTTAAGGACAGAAACTCTGATGGTGTTATATGTTTTATATCTAAACAAAAATACATAAGCTTCTAAAGGGTTTAAAACATTTAAGCACCTCTCTATACAGTAGATGGTATGTATTCAAATATAAAATGCATTTTGCAGGGTAAATGGCTGTGTTGCCCAAATCTCTCCAGTGTGAGAAATGGAGAATGTAAGGTGTATATAATGTGTGCACATAATAAAGAACACATGACTTCATGCAATATTTATGTCAGCATTTTCCCTTCACAGCAGCTCTTTCTCTTTAGAAGCTTCTCTGGATCGTTCTTGTACCCCAAGCACATGAACACACACTGACAACACCCAACATGTCTCACACAAGCATGGCACGCCATTTGAAATGTGTTCAGCTTCTCACATCTTTCATCTTCATCTTTAGCACACAGTTAAGTCATGCAGTTGCTGTGTAAGACAAATTCATTACACAGACACATGTGTACAGCAGTGCCTTCCAGTCAGGTGTGTTTTGTTTTTTGGTTATCAATTCATTTACTAGATATTACAGTTTGCAGAGTACAAACTGCACATGGGAAAATTCCATTTACCTGTGCGGAGAAACATATATATTTGCCTGAATGTAGTTGCAAGGTTTTTCTAGTTACTGTATATTACTCTGGATACAGTCCACTCCACAACTGACAACTGTTTACATCGCCTAGCAAAAGTAAAAAAGGGTTCTTAGAAATGCATGAATTTGCTAGTGAATCTCACACTTAAAATAGTGATACATATAACTTTTATCTAAAGTAAAAATAGTCTGAGAATTGGTTTGCAACTAAAAAGCATTTATTGAGTTCTCAGATCATATGTGTAGTTTTTATAAATAAGAAAATGGTCTTAAAAACAAATTGCAATCTAGGCTTTGTGTACACACACACACACACACACACACACAAAACGTGCAGGTTCTGGATCTGTTTACTTGTATCTTTGAAATATTACAAGAGGAGTGAGGGGCCTACATCCTGTGACACAAACATGCACACACACACACGCACACAGACACACACAAATGTGTCACAAATGCAAGTTGTAAACCAGACAAAAGACAGAGCAAGAGGAAAACAGATCAACTGGATATACTCAGTTACAGTGAAAGGACAGCAAACACAAAGCAACACACACTGCACATGCTTGAATGTCAAATGTCAACCCACACAAAAGAAAATTGATTTGTGTAAGTGACAAATGTAATAAAATAGGAGCAGATTCTGTCTGATTGTTGCCATGCTTTGAAACATGCACTGTTGTGTTGAAAGCAGTCAAACTGGACTGCTGATAAGACATCAGGCATGATACTAAGGATTCTCTTGTGCCAAAAGAATATGCTAGTCTGTTTCAGTTGTAACTTAAAGTCAATATGCCATGGACCATTCCATGGCCATGGAAAGCACCAGCAATTCCAGCTTTTGTCAAGGACAATCTTTATGCAACATAACATTTCCTTGTAACGACACTCCTAACAATCAGCTGTTTCACTTCACAGGTCTGTGTTAATCATTACGTACATTTAGCATTAACTTGCAATATTTGACTACTTTGCTACACTGAACTTTTTAGAGGTGGTCCTTCTCGATGTAACCCATTAATCCAAAATGGCACTTTCGTCATGTGGGCACAGAATACTTTTTACCAATCACACTTTCCAGTACATCAGGAGATGGTTATTAGACTGGGTTATATAGCTTTCCATCTACTCATTCAGGTTGGCAGCTTATGTATTGTAGATTTGTGAGAAACTCCCAATGTTCGAAATGTTGCTCTAAATGTATTTCAGAAGCAGTTTTGAAGTGTCAGAATTCAACATAACAGAAAATAAGAAATAAATAAAAGTGAAAGTAAGAGTTTATTCAAGTAAAAGGAAGATTGCTATTCAATTAAAATTAATAATCCACACTGCTTTGCCTCATCCTGAAAAGTACATTAAAATGAAAATGGTAATGGCATTTTAAAAAACATTTCCACATTTGTGTGGTGTCCCGAAACTGGAGAAATGTTTTTTACTTTTTTTTTTTTACTACTAACAGAAAAAACATTCCATTGCTTGATAATCCTAACATACTATGCTCAAGCAGAAACAAAAAAATATAACAGGACTGGTTGCCATCCTGACAAAACACTTCAAGATGCATTCGCTTTAAGTTTTTGTGCATAGCAGTTGCACTACTACAAGATATTTCCTATTTGCAGGGCTTACAAACCACCAAATTCCTGGGTCTTTGTCTAACAAACTCCAACACTTTAGATGATCATAAGCATATTTTTTTCTTGCTGTGCTTTGACAGGGTGATCAACTTCATCGCGATAAATTACGTACATTGACGTATTTTCGTAGTACTATTGCATCCTCTTGCAGTGAACTATTGCATATGTTAGGTAGTCGTGCATTTTAAGCAGTTATAGAATTAAACAAATAAAATCATGTCTAAATGGTTAAAAACTTTTCTTTAGCAGTGTATTTTAAAGCTTGACATTCTTGACAGTTGAAATTATTGTGCACAGAAATCACACACACATCAAAAGTGGTGGAATTCATAGGTTAGTAATGTTTCAAAAATTCTGTATTTGTAAATGTTTTCATTTCCATACTTGTTGTATACATTGTTGAGAGTGGTTCCACAAGAGCTAAAGCACTGGTGGGCGAGGAGCTTCTAGCTACCCATTAGCTAATGGAACAGATATGCAATCAAACAGAAAACCAATATAGCACTTGAAAAGACAAAGAAAATCTCTGAAAGCTTTCTTCTCACTCACTCAATCACTCACCTAGCCTCACGCACTCACCTAAAGTCACTTACCTCACCTCACTTACTTAGCCTCACTCACTCATTCACCTAACCTCACTCACCTAAACTCACCCAACCCCACTCACCTAACCTCACTCACTCACTCACTCACTTCACTTCACCTAACCTCACTCACTTCACTTCACCTAACCTCACTCACTTCACTTCACCTAACCTCACTCACCTCACTTCACCTAACCTCACTCACCTCACTTCACCTAACCTCACTCACCTCACTTCACCTAACCTCACTTCACCTTACCTCACTCACCTAACCTCACTCACTTCACTTTACCTAACCTCACTCACCTCACTTTACCTAACCTCACTCACTCACCTCACCCACTCACCTCACCGACACTCACCTAACCTCACTCACTTCACTTCACCTAACCTCACTCACCTAACCTCACTCACCCACTCACCTCACCCGCATTCACCTAACCTCACTCACCTCACTTTACCTAACCTCACTCACCTCACTTTACCTAACCTCACTTTACCTAACCTCACTCACCTCACTTTACCTAACCTCACTCACTCACCTCACCCACTCACCTCACCCACACTCACTTCACTTCACCTAACCTCACTCACCTAACCTCACTCACCTCACCCACATTCACCTAACCTCACTCACTTCACTTCACCTAACCTCATCTAACCTCACTCACCCACTTACCTCACCTCACCTCACTCACTCACCCACCTCACCCACACTCACCTAACCTCTCTTACTCACATCACCTCACCCACCTAACCTCACTCACTCATTCACTCACTCATTCACTCACCTAACCTCACTCACTTCACTTCACCTAACCTCATCTAGCCTCACTCACCTAACCTCACTCACCTTTCCTCACTTACTCACCTAACTCCACTCACCTAACCTCACCCACCCACCCACCTCACTTTACCTCACTCTCCTAACCTCACCTCACCTCACACATTCACCTAACCTTACTCTTACATCTTTTACCTCTCACTCATAATTAGTCCGTGCAGTTCTCTCTTCGGATGAAAACAGTGCAAAATGAAGCTCATTAGCATAAGTGAGAAACTAATATATCAGAGAAAACTCCCTCGACACCCATACACTTACAGATACACATAAGTGCTAAAAGAGGCAATAAACTAATTTCCGGTGCAAAAGTTTCACTTCACATTAAAATGACCCTGATCTGAATCTGGGGTGCTCAGGGGGAGTTTGCTTCTCCGCAGCACCAATTATCAATGAAGTAATTACTGCTGTGAGGCACTGCATTTCAGGGACTCACGCTATCTCCTGTTTAAGCGCACAAGCCAAGTCTGATTTACAACTAGGCAGGGGATAGGCAACAACTTTTGAAGTCTGTGAATAGGTAATATAAAATACACCTGGAGGACCTGGGGGTTCCTGCTATACTATACAAGCAGAGGACAGAATGAAGCAGGAGTGTGCGTGTGCGCGTACGTGCGTGCATGCATGCATAAGGGGTCACCAGTGTTTCCTTTCAGGCTGGCTTTTATGGCAGCACTTCAAACGATCGCTCTCTCACTCTGCCTCTCTTGCTGCACAGACCAATGTACAAAGCCAACTAGGCTGTAATTGGCTTTTCTTCCCTTTCATGGGCTCTCCCCCTACCTCATCCCTTTTCAGAATTCTCTGAAGTTACTTACAACAAAACACGTCAACCTGCCAGGTAAGTGCAATCACACTTTGTTGTTGTGTACAAATTGTCTGTGTGACTGTCTAGAACATTTCTCAACTAAAAATATTACTTGAAATATTTTAGAAATAATCCAGCATTTTAAAGTTACTCCACCACATGTTAAGCATAAAGTTGGTTACCACAGGCAATCATTGTGACCTGTTTCTCTGTATTTAATATAGAAACATTTCCATTATCAAGCAGTACCAACTTCACTTAATATTAAAAGATATAGGAAAACTAAACAAAATGTCATTTTCTAAACCATACAGCAATTGATGGTATTTCTTAATACCAGAGATACCTAGAATTTCTGTATGTTGAGTGCTGCTTTGACATTTTTGACACTGCAAAGTCAACAGGTCGCCTGTTAACAGTCCTTTCAAATTCTTTACTGTTCACACAAGTTTGTGAAGAGACATTGGGTCCTAGAACATTCTCCATGCCCTAGCCACACACCCCTGCAATGGCACAAACACACAGAAACCCCTACCACTGATGTAATAAAAAAAGATGCTCAGAAAAGATATTGCATCACCCTTTACACTAAAAAGATGGCTTAATTAGCAATTGGACACAAATGGTTGTTACTTGCTCCTTGATTTGCTTTTTGTAGAACAAGAAACGGAAATGTGCCTTTTCATGAGCCACCAGTCAGGTTTAAAATGTTCCAGTGCAACTACCCTACAGACATGCATGTCAACAAATCTTAATTGTACTCAGGGACGGGGATAACAGCATTGCATGTTGCCAACATTGTGTGTTTACACACCATGTGCAAACTGAATACACACACCAAATACTTCATGTAATTCAAGACCAAACCAGCGCCGTTTTTTGCAGAAGCACAAACTTATACTGTACATGCAGAGAGACAACTTCACAGACGTAATTTTTACAACGTCATGTATTAAAGATGACTTAATAAAATGTTAATGCAGTGTAAGGTCTTGTCTCTTTACTAATGAAAAAAGGCCTGTTTTGATTAGTCTTCTTTTGTCAGAATTTATGCGGGAAAAATTATGACGAGGTTAACGGCAGATCAAACCCAGGAAGTACATTCATCTGAGCACTTCCTACACGTTGAGTTAATTAGTATGTTTCACAGCACAGAGCTGTGTTGGCTAAAATGTGGGTTAAGTGCTCTGAGATGCAAGAATAAAACACTTAACAATACGTGTCATTATGCACCATATTTATGCATGTCCTTTTTTTACTGTCATAACTCAAACAGTTACGGCTGTCTCTGAAGTAGTATGAATATGACCCAGATTTTCTGTTTACTTGCATTAAATAAAGATGTAATTTTTTTAAGTCTGCTCTGGAAAATGGCATAACTTCATATACTTACAGTACTTTACACAAATATCAAACATTAAGTTAATTGCAATTATGACTCAGTTATATAGTCACAAAAATTTTGTGTAATGTCTGTAGTTGTTTGGCATTGCTTAAAGGTTTATGTCTCTTTGCATAACAGTGCAAACAAGATATACAACAGGAGGTTCGAAGTAAACAACGGGAGTTAGTCCCTGCAGTACACACGCACATACACGTACACACGTAGTCCTGGTAATCCTAGGTTTATGGGGACTTTGTGATGTGATGTAATGATGTCTGAGGCTAAATAATACTATACTACACCTACCCTTCCCCAGACCTCATTAACTAAAAGCAAATCTTTTGACTCTTGGTTTTAGAAAAGAAAGTTAGAAATAAAACAACAAAAATCAGTGTTCCTCAAGGGGACCAGCGAAATGTCCTTACAGTGTCAAAAATGTCTGATCTTCCATCCTAATGGACACCATGATGTAATATAAAAATGGTATGTATACACACACACGCGCACACACGCACGCGCACACACGCACGCACAGAAAGAGCAATAAGCAGCAACAGGGTCAGCCATTTTATTCTGAAGCACTTTCTCAGGAAAACCCGTAATGAGCTGAGTCATGGTTGTTCCATGTTGTCATGCAAAATGACCAGCCAGGAGTTATTACAGGTCAAGCTTTCAAATTTCCTGACTGTCTTCCCTTGGCACTCTTAATTACAAGAAATATGAGAAACTAATAATACCCATCCCCATTTCCCTCCAGTGGGCACGTCCTTCATTCCCCAGAAAGTCCATCTGATAACCCTAATTTGTCATGCTGCAACATTACACAAACATCCATATGTGCAGACAACAGAAAAGCATCAGCTGCTGGATGTTAGGAATGAATAGGTAAAAAGTAAGAGGCAAAACTAAGAGGGAGACATTAAAAAAATGGAGAGTGGAGATGAAAATAGAGGGGGCGAAGAGAGTGGGACAGGAGCTATTTAAAGACTGCATGGCAGGGTCTTACCTCTTTGAAGTTCACCTTGGGCCTGGCTCTCTTCCGCTTGGTGCCCTTTACAGTGCTGCCACTTAGGTGGATCCATTCTGCAACCTATAGAAAGAGGGTGAAACAGAATGACAGTACAATGTACGGTGGAACTACGGTGGAAAACATGACAAAAACACTGTTAGTTTTTCATGGTATACCACAATATTTAGGTTTTGGTTTGTTTTTGTTTTTTTTTACCAAATCAGACAAAGAGTGCAGTCATACTATCAGAACTTTATTGAACACCTACAGACAATAGAGTTATAAAACAAGGAAAATGAGAAAGGGAAAAAGTCAGTTATTTGCTACAGTAAGTAACAGTGGAGATACAAACACTGCTACCTGTTAAAACACTGTCATTGCACATATATATAAAGAAGTGTATTGTAAAGGTAATCAATTGCGAAAACCCGGTATCATATCGCCCAGCCTTACTTTCTCGCCATACTACACATAATGGATAATTGCACTACCAGTAAAGCTACAGCTCTCTCTCTCTCTCTCTCATACTAAAACACAGCTTCATACGCCCTCTAAAGTATCACAGACAAATACAGGAGCACTCACTCACTTACAACCTTTTATGGCCAGAGTACTAGATGACAAAGTTGAAAGTCATCCATAGCCACACACAGTTCCAGTTTTACAATGATGCATTTACTATAGCGGGAGGAAATGCCACCTGATTATACTTAAAGCCTTTTAGTAGCACATGGTTTTCAGGTAATTCCAGATAAATTCAACAAATCAGTGGACCATTTTAAGTACATAGAGATTGTTGTACATATAGAGATTTAGACCGAAGAGCGATAGAATAGGGAATCAATTAAAATAAAAATGTATATATTTCAGATTCCAAGGAGTTTAATGAAATCTCAGCAGATAACCAGGCCAAGATGAAATAAACCAATACAAAGAAAATAACAGTTGATACTCTTAATCAAACTTGTATTTAAAGCATAGCAATGACAACAGTAACAATAACAAAAAAAAAACTAACATACATTACTTTAGTTCACCAAGATTTCAGACAAAAGTATGCTGACCTCCATAATTCTCATATTTCACTAGTGCCTTGTCACAGTGCATTTGGTTATCTGACATGGAGAAACCTCAGGATAGTATTTAGCCCAGCTTACACAGGTGGTAAACATTAATTACTTCAAATATACCAAAGATTAATCTTAAGGTATATCCTGGATAACAGTAGATGATTTTCAGTTCTTTAAACTGTATCATGGGGTAAATATGTATATATCACCTCATGATATATTATGGTCTTATATTCTAGTCTGTGATTTCCTCACGTAACCACTGAGTGATGCTCCAGCTACAACTGAACCATTCACAGACAGACACACATCCATAAACAAACACATATACATATCCACAAGAGCTTCAAGCTGAGCACAATCCACCGAACTCTTCACAGCCCACACAGTCCAATATTCCCGAGCCAATAGAAATCTCTCTTATTTATTTATTTATTTACAGGAAAAAGTAACCTGAACCTTAAACATCTGAAACAATGTGTAGTTTAGAGGTATTGGTTTGCTATACAGATCGCGCCCAGTACTGTCAGGTACATAAATGGATTTATAAAAATACACTTACTTCTTGTCTGACTTCTTTGACTGGTGGAGTCTGTGACCATGTTGTGCTGGCTTCCCACAGCCACTGAAGCAGAGGACGCAAGGAAGAGAATGATGAGTGAAAAGAGGATAGGAGAGAGAGTGGGAGAGAGAAAACTCAAAATTCCTTCATTAAGTTGAAACAGGGCGTCACAGTTCCTTTCCGATCCACTCCTCCAATCGTCTGCTCCCCCCTTCTCTCTCTCTCTCTCTCTCTCTCTCTCTCTCTCTCTTTCAATCTCTCACGCAAGCCTCACTTAACCTTATTACAGTCTGCTCTGTCAGTACAGTTCGCTCTGTCTGTCTCTCTCATACACACACAGCGTGGAAAACAGTAGAAAAGAGATAGCAGAAAGCAGCATGAGGGGTAGAAACAAATAGAGGTAATGAAGGCGAAGAAGAGGAAAAGGAGAACGAGAGAGAGAGAGAGAGAGAGAGAGAGAGAGAGAGAGAGAGAGAGAGAGAGAGAGAGAGAGAG
>JAVSBV010000113.1:4087170-4105867 GCA_033117975.1 Parotocinclus spilosoma
AATGATCATGTCTTTATTAGTGGGCCAACGAAGAAAATCAGCAAGGGATCAAATACTTCTTGGACTCACTGTATATAGTGTTACTTGAATAGAATTAAACATCTGTGCTGAAGAAGAAGAAAAAAAACCCAACAACATCATGCAGTCAAAGTAAGAATTATATATAAAATATTAGCTGAATGTTTACCTTGGTGGCACACACCACACCCTGGCACCGCATCTGCTTCTTCTTGACCAGCAATATGTTATGGGCACTGACTGCTCCGGTGCTTAAAGAAAGGAAAATATTTCTCTTAACCTTGTGTAAAATGTAAAAAAATGGCCAAAGAATGCCCAATATATTGATGAAGGATTTGAGACTTTGTTGCGTGTATTCACTACTACTTTAACCCATAAAGATATGAAAACTCCTATAATAAATCAACAACAATAAAGTAGTCCTCTTTCACCAAAGATCTGCACATCCTTTAAAGACAAGGCAGTAATATGTAGTTTGCATATCAGTTAAGCATAATTCCTACACTATCAGGCTGAAACTAACAAGTACATGAACTCAATTAGGCTTTTTAAGACACTTGGTATACACAAACAATTTATATTGTATTAACCATTTGCTATCATTATTAACGAGTGATTCAAAAAGCATGGCATAACATCTAATCTTTAATCCTCTCTAATCGTGATTATTTCTGATGCGAGTAAGCCACATCTGCCATATTTCATTTCATGCGTGATTTTTAGCATGAAGGAAAATTAAAAATTATGCTCATTTCAGTGTTATAGCTAAATGTGTTGTTTTGCTGAAAATGTGTTTTGGTAATGTCTGTTTCTAACAGGAACACCGTGCATCTTCATATGCAACTTTGTAAAATTCTGTGGTATTTTGAGGTAAAGACATTCTTTTAAAAATATGTTTATTGATGCTTGTCTTTTGGTCAAGTTTTCCAAGCCACAGATGTCTGCCGAGGGGCTATTATGTCAGTAGCTGCATGGGATGGTCACCCAGGCTGGTGGTGATCCTGAGTGGAAGCCTCTACCTTTGACTACTTAACAGAATGACACTTTGATTTGAATACAGTTCCAGCCCACTATTTCTGCAGCTAAACTGATCACAAACTTTTGAGGATATTTCGTTATGGGACATTCCATACACATCCATTCATTTTTGTGAGCAGTCTATAAACCGTTTGTTTAAAAAGCTCTTTTAATAAATTTTAAGACGACAGGGCAAAACTTGTGTCTGAGATTTTTGGCCATAAAATGCATTAAAGCATTGGTTCCATTTAGACAAGTTTTTGCCATCTACAATTAAAAGAGGAACAGTACACAGAATTATAGCTCAGAATAAACTGCCTTTTTTTTACCATGTCATTTAAATTTGACCGTTCTATGAACTATAATTGTCCATGTGGCATTATGCTGCAACTCTCTGGTCTAAGCATTTGGACAAAAAAAATAGTAGAGGTGCAAGTTTGCATTGCACTTAAAGGTAAAACATCTTTGAAAATGTTTGCTCAGTTACCAATAATTCATGTGTTGTGCAGTTAACGATCACAACTGTAAATAACTTGTTCCTAAAATTTTGCATTTAAAAAAGTATTATTTCAAGGCTATTCGAAAAGTATGATGGCATTTATCTGCTTGCAAAAGGTATGATATATGCAAGCAGATAAATGCCATTGAATAAGAAACCAATTACCAGTGTTATCTGTAGTTCAGAAATATTAGTTAGGCCAGACTTTTTTAATTGTTCGAGGTCTATGTGGAATCAATACAAGGTTCAAAAAGGTTTTATAAGAAATTTAAAAAAATGTTTATCTTAAAATAAAATTTATAAAACCTACAATTACATTGAAGCGAATCTGGGAAAAAATAAAATGAACAGAAGAAAATGGTTTACTCTCCATCGGAGGGTGGAAAAAGATTTTAAAAAATGTTTTTTCTTTTTTTCCCCCTGAATCTTAACGATTGGTGCTGCGGCAGATCAGAGAATGTTTTGGTATTCTTCAAATATGATCATCGGCGGATTCACGAAACAAGCAATCAAAAATCTGGCCTTAAGTTTCTAGGTCTCGTCAATTTTGCAAAACATTTTAGATACTAAGAATTAGGGCTGTACCGCTCCAATATTCAACAGTTTAATCCAATATCTTTTCTATTAACGCATATGATTTAATACAATTTGGACGACACGCCATAAACAGATGTGTCACGTAAGCAATAGCTGGACCTCGAGTTAAATCTGTTACCTAGCAGCCTCGTCGTCATGTCAACTGTATGGAGTTATTTTAAGCTCAAGGATGATAAAAGTAAAACAGTTGAGTGCAACGTAAGCAACGCCAGTGTTTCAAGAGGTGGTATCAGCATATTGGTATCGCCAGAGTTATCGGATTAAAATAAATAAAATAAATTAAATTTTAAAAAATAAAAAGTATCGAGCAAGCTCTATTAAGGATATTGCATATTTCAGGAATTATATCTGCCAATCTCAATCACCAGCATTAACCTGACGTATGTTGTACAGACCACATCAAACCTACCAATGCCACATGCAAGTCTAATGAACATTGAGCATTTGCAAATACTTTTAAATCCATATTCAACTGAACACTACAAAGAAGATACATCATGTTTAAATGAATACATTTTTAATAGTTCTTTGCAAATATTAACTAATTTTGAAATTGATGCCTGCAACACATTCCAAAGAAGTTGGGACAGGGGCAACAAAAGAAGGGAAAGTTGAGGAATGCTCAAAATACAGCTGTTTGGAACATTCCACGGGTCAACAGGTTAGCTAAAACCAGGTTTTTTTTGTTATGATTGGGTTTAAAGAGGGCATCCGAAAATGCTCAGTCATTCACAAGCAAGGATGGGGCGAGGTTCACCACTTTGTGAACAACTGCGTGAGCAAACAGACCAACAGTTTAAGAACATTTTGCAAATAGCAAGATATTGTGATTTCATCATCTACAGTACATAGTTAATCACTCCATTTTCAAGTGAAGTTACTGACGCAAAGCGGAAACGTGTCCTGTGCTCTGACAAGTCCACAATTCAAACTGTTTTCAGAAATCATAGACGTCATCCTCTGTGACAAAGGGGAAAAGAACTGTCTGTATAGTTATCAGTAAAAAGTTCAAAAGCCAGCATCTCTGATGGTATGAGGGATGTGTTAGTGCCCATGGCATGGGCAACTTGCACATCTGTGAAGACATCAATTCTGAGAGGTACATACAGGTTTTGGACCAACATAGGTTGCCATCCAAGCAGCGTCTTTTTCAGGGACGTCCCTTCTTATGTCAGCAAGACAATGCCAAGCCACATTCTGCACGTGTTACAACAGCGTGGCTTTGTAGTAAGAGTGTGTAGGTACTATACTAACCTACCTGCAGTCCTGATCGGTCTCCTATTGAAAATGTGTGGTGCATTATGAACATCAAAATATGACAACTGAGACCCCATCAAGCAAGAAACAAAGAATTCCAGCTACAAAGCTTCAATAATAAGTGTTCTCAGTTACCAAATGCTTATTGAAATATATTGTCTTGTGTGTATTCAAGTGAATATGGGTTAAAAAAAAAGATTTGCAAATCGTATTCTGTTTTTATTTATGTTTTTCACAACATCGACTTCATTGGAATTGCGGTTGTAAATGAACTGACGTGATTAATGGAACAAACCCCAACCCACTTACTGCTTGTTGGTCTCCATGTAGAAACTGACTTTATCTCCTGTTTCTAAGTGTTGGTTGCCCTCCACATCATCAGGGGTATAGGTCAGATAGAACACCTCCTGCAAGACAAAATTGGCAGAATGTTCATATGCAGCAATGCCCTTTTATATAATGCAATCCAATACAGTCAGCTTCAAAGCTTTTAAGCATTATTTAAAACATTAATAAACATGGGCAAGTAATACATATTGCACTTCAATTTAATCATTCAAGTTAAAAGATTTATTCGTCAACCATGGTAACACTGGAGCTGATTACTGTGTATAGACCGTTTACAGAGGTCTAAAAAAAAAGTTGTTTTGGTTAGTAGAAATTCAGGCATGTTACATTTTAAGCCAGTGCTCAATGATGTTTTTAAAATTCGTGTTTAAATCATCATTAGCATTCAAAGCATTTACCAGTCTTCTATTAGAAGGTTTATTTAAGCCATCTCAATTTACAGCCCTGGCAAAAACTATGGGTTCACCACAAACCAGGCTCTTCGCCTGCTCCTCCTTGGGCTTCTGCTACAGCCAGTTTAAAGCAGGGGCATGGACTTCTACAGACAATACATTAAGCTAGTTCCAACTCTGAAATAATGGCAGATATTTGATTTGCAAGATGGTACCTTGTTAGAGAACTATTTTAGGTTTCCACCTTACAATTTTCAATTGGCCTCAGTGTTTGGTGACCATTTTAGATTTGGCATGCCTTTTCTGGGGGGAAAAAAGGTTATTCCTCATTATTGCTTCTCCTTAGACCATTGTAACCTTGTTTTCTTCTGTTAAGACATTGGTGCTGGTTTCGTTAATCTTTTCTTCCTGCTTTTTGTCAAAACTGTCTCCTTCTCCTCCAGCCTATTAGTTTTTCTAATTTGTTGTCTGCTTGTGCTTTTTTATTTCCAGGGCTTAGTGCTTTGTTGTGATGTTTTACTTGGTCTACTCATGTGATTTCGTTTCACATTCCTTTGACTTTACTAAACAGAGTTAACTGGAAATACACCTTTTGCCACACTCGTGTAGGATTTCCTTCTTGAAGGTTTTTACTCTTATTTACAATTGTTTCAGCTGACAACTGTCTTACTGATGCCATGTTTAAGAGCTCTTTAAGAACTCCCTGTTGACTACAGACTGATCAGTATTGTGAGACATGTGCCAGTATTTATTTTAAAAAGAACATTTCAATGTTATTCCATAATGTTTTTGTCCATTTGTTCTGGAAACAATATTGCACTCATTCAATTTATTTAAGATATCATGTCAAATTTATTTAAGCTATGAAGCCAAGTCTTTTAAGGTCTCATTTATTTGTTCATTTTCTATGATGTAAAAAAAATCTAAATAAACAGCCTATAAATGCAGTTAATTAAACCTGCATTCATTCAAACAGAGTACGCATACCCCATTTCTCTCGTAACACACGCTGCCAGTTGGTACCTGGCCTGGAGCAGACCTTCCATCCAGGTGGCTAGGGATGGCTGAAACGACCTGAACACAAGAACCAGTCAAAACACGGAAAACACGTTTAAAGAAGGTGCTGTGCAAATATTAAACTGTGCACAGTATGACAATTAATTTACATAAATTCAACTTCAGAACAATTAAAATAAATGTGTGGGTGGACAAGACCTGATTCACTCAACATTCAATAATTCAATTTAAATATTGACCACACAGACATTCAAGCTCACTGCAAATCCACCAAATTCGTAAAAGGCCAAAACAGCAAAAGAAGTTTTATTTAATATGATTAGTGTTAGCCTATTTCATTTTTCTGCAGTCATTTCACATGTGAGTTTGTTGTTGTATTATGCACAGAGCAAGCACTAGATTTATGGCATTTCAAAATTATATATTTTCATAGACAAATCACTCATCAGTTGAGTTACATCAGTTGCTTCAAATTTACATTCTTTAGAAAGTTCAGCAATGTCTTTGGTGGGTTTCTTAATTACCTTTTGGTCTTCATCATTATAGAAGTGTCTTCTTAAAGTAGCAAATTATTCGCATTCTATTAGGACATGTTTTATGGTTAGTGAAGTCTCACAGGAGGTACATGATGGGGAGTTTTCTCCTGTGAGCATGTGTCAGTGATTCAAAGCTGAATTCCCTATCTTGTTAAACTTGATTGGTCTCGACAGTTTAGAGGGTATTGACAAGTGAGTTTAAAATGAGCTTGAAATACTGCAACCACACTGATGAGACAAGGACAAAAATACAAAAACAAGAGAAAATGTGTTCCTTAACTGGATGTATATAACCATGCAGCATAGTAAAGGAAGAGGCGTGCAAGTCTGGTCCCACCTGCCCAGAGATTCGCTCCTCGGGCAGCACCTCGGACTTGATCTTTACCAACTTCACAGCAATAGGTTTGCCTGTGCGCTTGTCAGAAGACACCTCAAACTCCACATCATCTGAAAGGAACAGGACGACACCACCCATTACATCTACCTTAGAATAGCAATTCAATATGAGCACATTAGTGTACTGCTTAATCACAAGGCTAATGTGATACCATAGAGAACCTGTATGCCCAACCATATGGGCATTTAATGCATGTATTACTTATTTAATTTACTCCTAACACTGCTCAACCTTGGTCCAACAACCAGCATGTTTAGTGGTTGGTGTTCTGTGTCAATAACATGACCAATAAATGACCAAACCCACTTCTTGCCCAGCAGAACATTAGAAGCAGCAGACTTTTTGTTTAAGAGATGACCTGACCCAGTCATCTGACCAAAATGATTTGCCCCTTGTTAAAGCCCAGGCCTTTACACATTACAAAACATTTTCTATGCATTTCACGCATGGCACCAGTGCAGGATGGCTTGCACACAGGTTCAAAAACTGATCTTGCATATCCAAATGCCAACCAATAAGCAGACTCCAGAATGTGAGAAACAATTCTAGTCACACAATGTGCCTTTTAAAGGCTTGTCTCAAAGCAACTGAACTTTCTACTACTATGTGAAATGGGGTAACACAATTCCTTATTAATCATGACTGATCAGGATGCATTACAAAATTGCTATTTTAGAGAAAGTCTAGACTCGATGCTCACCTTTCAGGAAACAGGAAGGTGCCCTTGATAATTCAAAACAATTAGCACTTCCATGACCAGTTATTCTATATCTGACTTTAACACAGGTTTATTTGTAGATAACAGGCTGTACAAGAGCAACAAGGCAATGACCGTTAGGTTTATGGGGAAAAACCCATAACATCAGGTTCCTTCACACCCTCACCTCCAATCTTAAGCTCCTGTAGGTTGCCATTGAATTGGGAGCTGTGAAAGAAGAGACGGGCCTGTCTCTCTGAACACTGGATGAATCCATAGGAGCTAAGCAGCTTTTCTACAACTCCAGTCTCCCGGATGCTCACTCCAGTTCCATTTGCAAAGCCATTGCTATGAAGCAGACTTGGGTCAAAACTCATCTGGTTGGGAGTAAAGATAAAGATAAATTCAGAATACCAATATGTAATGCAATTTTTTAAAAGAAGGCAAATGAAGCAGAAATGAGATGGCATCTGAGCCCCATTGTGTGTTTGGCATGTGTATCATCATTTACTACTGAGTAGAGGTTCAAATGCAATATGCAAATACTGCAGTTAAGCAAAACATACTGGGCAAAACATTTATCTGTGCTCAGCTGGTATTGAAAGGGAATTTCTTTTATAGTGTCAGTGATGTCATTGGTCCGTACACACTTAACCAACACCCAATGGAAGAGATAAAAAAAAGCAACATTATTATATTTTTTAGTACGTCAATTTGATATTTTTTGCCACACACAAAACACCAATTCAAAAAACACACGCTATAAATAGGTGCCGCAAATGTTCTCTCCTCACAACAACATTTAGAGTTAAACAACTTCAAACCGTGCAGTTAGCAACACCGCAATTTCAGAGTTAATTTGGTGGGACACCTCCAACATGCCCACTTACAGATCTCTGGTACAAAGGGGTCCGCTTTTGCTTTTTGACACCTGCCACACGAGAAGTGTGGCAGGAGACTGAGGCTGACCGGGGTATTGGTTGTATGAAGTTTGAAGAAGCCGCAACAGAAGGGGCAGGGACATCAGCACATGTTCTTTCAGACTTCAACAGGGTACTCATAGCTGAAGGGTACTGACACAAACGTGAAAATAACAGGGTTTTTTTTTCTTACTTCAAAATAACAAAATATTATTAATCTTCACTATTAATCTGTAAGAATAAGATCAGTCCAACTCACTGACTCATGTCGAGCTCAAACCCATGCCAAACACAGGGATGGTCATAAGCATTATAGGTGATTCATTTGCCATTAGCTGGGAAATTTTAAAACCCTTTTAAATGGCAAAGCCTACTGTGAATATCAGTATAACTGAAGGGTTTCTCAGCAAGTGAATGTATTTTGTAATGCTATTTAACATGCATTAATATTACACATCAAGAACATCTCAAAGAAGACTGTCAAGCCATTTAAGCAATGCCTTGAGCAAACAAATTTCATTTGAGGTGTTGTTCAGTCCTAAATGAAACTAGTGAAAACTTAATGAATCAGCTAGAGGAGGCCAGATGAGCCACTGATATATAAGTGCAATGGCAAATGGGTGGTTACATGAAAGGCACAGACTGACCAGCCTCGACTACAAGGTCAAATTTATTACCGTCCTCAAAGAATTATATTTAAACTATGTGGGAATATTACGTTACATGATATGTTGCATTACATTGTGGACACTTCGTTTTGAAAGCGCTTTTTTCAAGACTGATGGATATTGGGGATTTTCTTTGGTCACAAGATTAAGGCTACAATACAATATAACCACAAAAGACTAATAACATGTCTTAAAAGACAATAACATGGCAAGTAAAACTACTACTGAGGATTAGGAATGTTAGAAGCATTCACTTTGTAATTGTTAGATTATGTGTAAATACTTTGCTATTGATGGGCAGCCAGAAGTACTTATTTAGCAAAAAACTTTGAAACCAAAAAAAAATAATAATAATAAATAAAAAATTTAAAAAATAAAAATAAAAACTATATGCAAACAATTACATCGGACAACAGTAATTAACAGTAATGAAAAAAATACTACTTCCCAAATTGACCCTTGATGTAGATGAACTGTAACACAACAGGTTTCAGGCCTGTATTCTAAGAAACTGCAACTAAAAGAAGGCTAGTGGCCACAGGCTCACAACACCTGTAAAGACTGGATGCCACAACATGCCAACTGGATGAATCTTTGAATCCAATAGATCAACCTGCCTTATTTCAAGAGTTCACTTGTTGTAAATTGTGTAATGGTGTGGGGAATGTTGTTACAGAAAAAAGTGAGGACCACCCTGACCCCACCAAGCACACTCAAGGATTGTTTAAATGCTACAGCCTCTTAGTACAGTGGTACCTTGGCTCTCAAAGTTAATTTATTCCAGAAGTCACAGAGTGAAGAAAACAGGACATTTCTCCCATTATAAATAATGTACATTAAAGTAGTCTACTTCACCCCCAGAAAACCCACACTGTATAAAGGCATAACATACTTTACTAAAGTTGTACTGTACAGGTGCTCTTTGTTACAATGGGGCTATGTTCCTAAAAATTTCATCACATATAACAAGCGTTTGGTTTGTTAGAGTGTCTGCACACACAGACATACAGACAGCGACAGAGAGAGCGAGCGAGATATGAGAGCTAGTAATAACCTGAATCATGATACGACATCAGGTGAAACAGTTAATGCAAGTGCAAACGTCAAGAACTGAGAAAATCTTCTCAGGTCAAAAACCTAATTTAAATGAGTTCTGAGGTACCACTGTACTGGTCATGTCCACCCCTTGCAGCCACATACCGCTCACTGTCCATGAGGCCAACACATTTGGTACGTTTATAGATGAGGGTTTTCCCCCCCCAAAGGTTGTATTTTTTTAACTAGGCAGCATCAAAATGTTTCAATTTGAAATATTCAATTTTTTTTAGTTTACATTTCTGTGTGAGTTTAAGCTAATTCACAACAGGTTAATTCATTATAATTTGCTGTACCAGGGATGACAATAATAATGAAAGGGACTCTCTTATGCTCATACCGCATGAGAACGCATCTTTTTGCCATGGCACACCTCCTTGCATTGTGAAGATCACACCGAGATGGATCAGTAATTTCAATACAAGATGGTGCCCACTGACACCGGATTGTCATCTTATTAAATTTGATAACTTCCAACTAATTTCACCTTTGAATTTACTATAGTCCTATAGCTTCACATTTTTGCCACTCATATGTAATATACACAATCTTTCTTCAATAAATAAATAGCTGTGTATAATTGTATAACTTTTACAAAAGCAGGTTCTTTTAGTTTTCCTGTAATCATTTTTAGATAACACTGATGCAGTGTTTAAAAATAAAGTGTAAAGCCTTCATAATTTAAGCCCCACTGTAACTCAATCCCCACGGATTGGAATGTCCAAGAAACGGTTTTGCCACAAATAACAGACAGGTCTGAGGAAAACTGGCACCTCTGACACAGGTTAAAAAAAAAAAAAGTAATTTCAGTGTAACTGAGTAAATGATTTTGCTGTCTGTAAATACATTGCCTTTTAATAATGGCTTAACATTGCAAACATTTTTTAGGAGGTACTAAAAGATACCTGAGGCCTTGCCTGCCACCTCTAACCATTCATTCAGCCGAAGCTAGTCTCTGAGCCTGGATAAAGATGGTTGTGGGAAGGTTAACTTTGACAGAGCAGAGAAGGGCGAAAGTAGGGTGTTTGATGGAAAAGACAAGTGGGACAGCATAGAAGGAGGACGATGGTGTGGAAGGAAGACGGGTGGCACTTACAGATCGACCATACGGAGAGAGGCTGAGGCCAACAGGGGAGGTGTTGCTCAGCTCAGCGCTAACAAACGCAGCAGGTGGAGATGCAGGCAAGGTAAACTCTACAAAGCCTTTCCAGGGACTGTCCATTATTCTCCCCTACAACCCTGGTCAAATGGTTGTATGGTTACCACACCTGGATTAACCTCAATTACAATAGAAGTATTTGATTTGAAAATCTTTTAAGTCAAGCCAATACATTTCTCGGTTTCGGCAAAAGTAAAAAGTGGGGTTTCAGGATGAAACTTTAAGAGGGATGTGGGGAGTGGGGAGGAGGAGCAGTCACAGGAATAGGCAGTGAATATCTGCATATATACAAAAATGGATTTGCACGACTTGTGTTTTGGAACATGAACGGGCAAGTTTACAAGCTAGTAAGAGTATTAATTTTGCACCACAAGTGCAAGCTGTATATAGGATGACAAACTTGGATATGTTTAATCTTAAGCTTTTTGTATCCCTACTTTACCACTATGAAAATGTATGGCACTCATACTTCACTTCTAATAGCTTGGTTTGAATAACAAAATGGTGTGATAGGCTGGTCCCAAACACTACACACAAACTCCTGCTTCAATTTTAATTGTTTTTGTGATTATGTAACCTACAACAGGCAAATCTTAAGTAATCTATTAGGTCACCGCTGTCAACAAAGTAGAATGTTCAACCAACAAGTTTGTGGTTAGTACTTTTACATGGTCATCATGTCAATAAACAGAAATTAAGAGTACCTACCTTGCTTAGATGCTGTGGTATGGAGTAATGATTCAGACACTGAGCCAATTATCTAAACTCTTTGTTCTTAAACGTGCACACCACCCCTTGGATGCCTGGAACACGTAATAAAAAAAAGGTTCCAAAACTAAAAGAGAAAAGAATAAAGGAACAAGGCAGAAGCAGGTGTAGGAACAGTTTCAGACAAGATGAACAGCACAAGGTAAAGAGAAAGAAAGTTAAACTAGCAGCCCTCTCCGCACCCCAGTGAAGTAGGTGGCGCGGGGAGGATGAGGAAGGCTTGAAGCAGCGTTGGGACGTGTGCTATATCAAAGCTGTTGAGTAGGCACAAACTTCTTGTCTCAGATCACGTATTGTCTTTGCAGTTCAGCGTTGGTCAGTTGTATTGTTGTAGTTCTGCTTTGAATTTCTTTGGTTGCTTAGTTTGGTAATTGCTGTTGATGTTCAGTCAAGTCTTCTCTTCAGAACTGTTGCGTCACCGAGTCGTTATTGGGGTTTGTTCT
Organism: Parotocinclus spilosoma; assembly: GCA_033117975.1. Classification (NCBI taxonomy): domain Eukaryota; kingdom Metazoa; phylum Chordata; class Actinopteri; order Siluriformes; family Loricariidae; genus Parotocinclus; species Parotocinclus spilosoma. Next base: position 4,098,999 of record JAVSBV010000113.1, read on the forward strand.
TCGTTTTTGCCTTGATTTGTTTTTCTTCCCACCTTATTGATCTGAACTTGAAGTAGGAGTTTCAGATGGTACAAAAGTCAGTTCTTTTTCACTTCATACTGTAAAGAGAAAGACATGGAACACAAACATAAAACTCTGTCCACTAATCCCAGTTAAAGGATTGTCAGGCATTGAGGGTTCGCAGTGTTTTCAGCTCCTGTCTTTATCAGCTTAAAGCAGATTTGCAACAAAATAACTCTTCATGATACTAATAATATACTACAACAACAACGGACATAGAGCAAATTCAAACTTATAATAGGACTTTAGCTTTTATTCCATTTAAACACATAAAAAGCACAAGCAAGTGAAGAGCGTGGCTAGAAAGGTCACTCAGTACAAAGGTTTTACATTCAATTTGGTCAGTAGACATGGCCACTGCCATGTTCTGGCACCTCTGGCAAAATATAAACCAACCAAACAAAAAACAAATGTGTTTCCCTTTTTGATTTTTGTCTATTCTCATCTTTAAACTGTTAACCATCTTAAAATAATTTGAGCCCTAATATTTTCCCCCCGGCAGCTGCCACAAAGCAGATGTGGCAAAAGCAAGTGACTGAACGCACAAGGTATTATGGCTAAACAAGTCTCTGCACATACCTTAAGAATTTATGGAACAGCATAGCAATTTGGAGATTGCTAGGTTAACTGACCTCTAACTTGAAGCACAACCAGTGATGTGGCTGGAGCAGCATTTTTCCTTCCAAGTCTATAACGCAAGTGCGTGTGTACACACATATATACATTATATATACGCACACGCGCACATATATATGCACAAAAATAACTCGCCCAGCTAGAAATGTCAGACAGGCAGTTAGGGTGCAGGCCAAAATGTAAATTATTACAGGTGCAACACTGGGTCTTGCCGCAAGACAGCTTCTCTTGGTGCTCTATGAACAGGCTACATTTGGGAGGCGTATTTATTGGTGAGAGATTGTTAAACAGACTGCTAGGCATCCCTCTGTGACATCTGCCGTGAGGACCCAGTTTGTCCTGCAAGGGCTTGATTGGCGATAAATCTGGCAACTGGACAGGCCAAGAATGTGATGCAATCTGACAGAGACATTCCTGGCAAACCCTTTCTGTGTGTGGCTGAACATTTCCCTGCTAAAAAATGCCAGTTGAAAGCCCTGCCTTGAGATGGAAAATGTATCGCTGAGTTGTTAGAGTCCCTCTAGTCCCTCATTCATGATCCCACGATACCAGTGCACACAAAGGTAATTGTGGTTGTCTGTCAATGATAGGACATGTGACGGGTTCTGGAACAACAAATATCTTTCTCCAAAGTGCCTGTAAATGGTCCGTAAAGTCAGGGGTGTGTAGTGAAATGACACCTGTGTCTTGATGGTGGACGAGTAAACTGTTGGAGCTTGACTACTGGTCATCGGTCTGAGCCTTACAGATATGGTTCCAATGTGTGTGCCCACATGGAACCACTGCTCCAAACAGCTAGGTCAGAAAAACCTAGATGGCTATCAATTCATCAAAAAGTCCATCCTTCACCAGGTTCAATGATATGGCCCCTCTCAAAGTGTGACAACTGCGCAAAATATCCTTGAGAGTGTCAAAGAGACTTGTCTATCAGTCAATAATCTCTCAACAAGAGGTACACTACCAAAAAGTAGCCCTTATGTTTTTTGTAGACAGCAGGTAAGGCCCTCTTGTGGCAAGACCCATTGTGTAATCAGACTACACCTGCAATGATATATAATTTGTAAAAACAGATTTGATTAGCCTTTTTCCTTTTTATTTAGGCAATTCCAGTCAGGCACCTACTTAAGCAAAAAAAAAATTCTGAATCTTGACATCACAACTGACTGGAAGGCCTTTTCCTTTTAGGAGGTGTTGATTGGTAAGTCTTATCTGCTCAATAAAGCACCTGGCCTATATGGTTTGGTCTGCTCTGTCAGGGAAGGGAAGTATTAATCTTTTTTAGGAGGTATATTTACTGTAGCTTGTTGGTTTCCTGGAAAGAGTCAATGATAACTGTTGTATGGGTTGTATCACTATGTACTGCATTACTGAACATTGGTATGTCTAGCTGTGAGAAGTTTAGCTCATTTAATTTCAAAATAAAATAGCCAATAAAGACTAACTCCTAATTTTTGTGAGGAGTGTACATACTGTCTAAAAGTTGAATCAGAAGTATTTTTAAAGAAATTGTTTTACTTTTAAAACATTTAGTAGCATGCACTTTAATGCAGCTACTCGAGTAAAATACTTAAATACTTTCACGGGAGCATTTTTTAAATCCGATTGCACTTTTGCTGACACTTGACAAAAACAATCAAGAAAATCAGGGTACTTCAAATAGAATGAAGAAAGCAAAAGGATGAAGGAGTTGAATACTGGGAGGAACTAACGCAGAAGTCCAACATCTTCACCTTTATTTCTTATGAAGGTGTCCAGATTTCTGTAAATGAGCTTTTGGCCTCCTGCAATTTCTTGTTTTCGTTTAGAGCACCCCATACACACTGGCATGCAGTGGAAACTGGGTTTGATTTTGATTTGGACGAGATTGAGATCGAGATTGTACTAATGTTAGCCTGATATTATAGGTCTCGTGTTGGAGACTGTTGGTTAATCACACTATGACGCGTAGTCAAAGCATGCCGTACGGGTGTAAAAATGTACACAATGAATCCGCGGGTGGAATGCAGCTTGTTGTGGCTCGCTGGAACAGAACTTAGTGTGGCAAAAACGAAGGCAGAAAGCGTGAACTGACACACAACAAAGAAGCTAGTGAGACACATGCATCCCTTAGATAGCTACTACTAGGCTAAATAAAACGCATAGAGGAACAATGCGCCACGCTGGTGTACAGCTAATATTAGCCAACTTCGGCTAAACAATCATTAGGTCAAAGGCTTGCATTTAAGAGAAAGCTTATGCTTTGAATTCAAACAACAGAAGTCTAAAATAACAGCTGATTCAACCAGCTATAGTTTTGTTTCTGAAAGCTAACGAGCTAAAGCTAATGCCTAGTCCCTTGGTGAATCGCGCAGCCCCCACCCCAGGCCTTCCCTTCTGGGCCAAAAGAAATTAAATCAACACACGCACAACCAAAAACTGCAAACGGCTATAGCTAAACTCTAAATATATCCATATCAAAGTTTATCGTACTTAGCAATCATATTATACGCTTTAAATAATAAAAACTCACCCCAACAGCTTTCAGCACTGTCACCAGCGCCGCCATAAGCAGCACGGCACATTACGTAGTAAAGTCAAGTGTAGATAACGCGATATTTCACACTCGGCCACGAGGTTTCAGGCTTTGATCAGTACACGCGGTAGTGATCGGAAAATAGATTATGTCGTGAATATTTTGGTCCGAAATAATTTTAAAGAAAAAAATAATTAGACACAATTTCTTATTTTAATTTCCTTCTAGAGTAGCACCAGTAAATATATATTTTTTAAATCAAGTCCACAAATACAGCCAAGAAAACAATCTGAGATGCAGGGGCATCATTATATTTATTTTATGGTCGTACATGACATAATTTGACACAATTTCCACTTATAGCACTTCTAGAATAGCACCAATAAATAAATACATATATATAAAGAAAACAATGTGAGGTTCATGGCCGTCGTCATACTTATTTTATTGTGGTACATGCACCAGTAAAATGTTTCTGTGCCCCATTAGAATTACAGCCAGGCAACTTCACTAGAGGCAGTACATTTCCATTAATGCTCTGATAAAACAGAAATACTTGTTTTTGGACCACAGGCAGCTAGAAGTAAGCTTTCAGATTTAACAGTAACTCTGGATGGTAGATCAGTCACTCCCTGTAATAGAGTAAAAGATCTTGGTGTAATTATTGACCCCAGTCTTTCGTTTGAAGCTCATGTAGATAATATTAGCAGGATAGCTTACTTTCATTTAAGAAACATCGCTAAGCTAAGAAACTCATTAACTCTCCAGGATGCAGAAACACTAATCCATGCCTTTATTACGTCTAGATTAGACTATTGTAATGCATTGTTATCTGGATGTTCCAGCAGGTGTTTACACAAACTTCAGTTAGTACAAAATGCCGCAGCCAGAGTTCTAACTAGAACTAAAAAATATGATCATATCACCCCTGTTTTATTTACACTACATTGGCTTCCTGTTAAATCCCGCATTGAGTATAAACTTCTACTATTAACGTATAAAGCTCTAAATGGTCTCGCTCCACAATATCTGACTGAGCTGTTAGTTTATTATAATCCACCTCGCCAGCTTCGATCATGTGCTACAGGTCGCCTACAAGTTCCTAGAATAAAGAAAGTTACAGCGGGAGGTAGAACTTTCTCCTACAAAGCCCCCAAACTGTGGAATAGTCTTCCCACAAATGTTCGCAACGCAGACACAGTCTCTATGTTTAAATCGAGGCTCAAGACTTATTTGTTTAGTCAAGCATTCGGTCTGTAGTCCTGGTTCCAGTTTTAGTCCTTCATATGTTTAAAGGCAACACAGAGCATATCTAATTCACTTCCTCTTTTTCGAGGTTCTCGCTCCAACGGTGACCCTGCCACGAGAGATGATATCAGACTGAACGATCAGCCATGCCGAAGATGCTCCCTCTCCTATCAGACCGAAGGATCAGCCACGCCTAAGATGCACCATCTTCTCATAGACTTAATACATTTAAATGCTTATTATATAATGTTAAGTATGTTCATTGCCCAAAAGAGGATGGGCTTCCCTTCTGAGTCTGGTTCCTCTCAAGGTTTCTTCCTTTAATCTCAGGGAGTTTTTCCTTTCCGCTGTCGCCATTGGCTTGCTCATTAGGGACAAATAAGGACAAATATAATTCAATTGTTACACTTGTTTACATCTCAATGAAAAGCTGCTTTGTGACAATGTCGATTGTAAAAAGCGCTATACAAATAAAATTGAATTGAAAATTGAATTGAACTGGCATCTCCAAATTGTCATTGACTTGTGTATGCAAAACGCCCCAGCCGTGTAACTGGAAACAGCTGCACGCCAGTCCCAAGCCTGGATAAATAGGGAAGGGAGGAGAAAGAAATGGCAAACCACTCCACTATCCTGCCGAAATACTTGATGGACCACATCGATGAAGGACAGAAATGTGTGGAGATCGATGATCCATCAAGTGACCGAGAATCTCAACTATGGTGCCAATGAGTGGCATTGAATATTTATTTTGTGAACAGGTGCCTGGTTCATGAACCGATTCTAAATCTGTCCGCGCACAAACTCGCGTACAAACACACGGTCACGCTCGCACGCACACGTTAACGCGCTGTGTACGTACGTGATAGTGTGAGAAAAAAGGGACACCCCTCTTGCTTCCCATGCTCAGTAAATCACTCACACACTGCCAGCCAGAGCTCATAGAGCTGAAGCCCTACATTCCACACCAGCGCTACCCTTCCACAGCCTCCCTCAGACCCAAAATTAAACACTGCTCCCTCACAAAGCACTGACAAAGCACTCGCTATGAAACCAAGAATTCTGAAACTGCAGTCATTTTTACTGGAAATGCTTGTGTCTCTAGGGCCTATGTTTGAAAGGTGCAAAACAGAATAAAGGGTACTTTCTTGTACTTTCTTAACCAACAAGAATGTATTTAAAGGCCAATGCCGATACTTGGATAGGAAACAGTACCTGTTCAGTGCTGGTCTTGTGAGGGTCCTGACCATTTGAGAACTAATGTACGTAGAGAAACCTCAAGGTGCATGATCAACAATCCAGGCAAATTCCAGAAAGTTTAATCATTTCATATTATGGACACAAGTTTTCCATGGGACAAACGTCTCATCACTCATCTACATGACTTTTTCAGACTCAGCTAGCTAAGAAACAACCAGTTTCTAGACAGCACATTTGCACAATGATAACAGCACCTCTCACCATCTTACATTGCCACGATTGCATCTATTCCCCAATCCTATGTAAATAGCACATGTGGCAATTGAAGTTAATGGTCATGGTACGTCAATTAGATGCAAGGTGGGCAAAAAGGTAAACATATTATATGAAACTATTTTAAAACATTTTCATGATACACAGTATTCCTGACGATACAGTATCGACAGATTCTTGAAAATGACGATTCAAATAATGCCCAAAACCTCAGTAAGATATTTTAGAGAATCAACAAACTACTTTAATTGTATGAATACAACCCCAACTCCAGTGAGGTTATGAAGTTGTATGAAACCTAAATAAAAACAGAATACAATGATTTGCTCATCCTTTTTAATCCATATTCAATTAAATACAACACAAAGACAAAATATTTAATGTTCAAACAGATAAACTGAAAATAATAAACATATTTGACATAGTTTGAAGCCTGCAACATGTTCCAAAAGAGGACAGGGGCTATACAACTGTTTGGAACATTCTGCAGGTGAGTGTCATGATTGAGTATACAGGAAGCATCCTCGAAAGGTTTAGTCGTTCACAAGGGCCGAGATTTAGAAAACTTTGTAGAAAACTACATGAGCAAAAAGTCTATCAGTTAAAGAACTACGTTTCTCACTGTGAGACGACAAAGAATTTAGGGATATCAGCAGCAACAGTCCATACTATCAAAAAAAAGATTCAGAGAATCTGGAGAAATCTCTGCAAGTAAGCGGCAAGTCCGAAAACCCACATTGAATGCATTAAAAAAATCAACATTATTCTGTGATGGACATTACCACATGGGTTGAGAAACACTTCAGAAAACCATAGTCAGTGAACACAGTTCGTCGCTCCATCTGCAAGTGCAAGTAAAAACTCTAAAAGCCATATATCAACAACACCCAGAAACACAGCTGGCTACTCCGGGCCCCCCCCCCCCCCCCCCCCCCCCCCC
>JAVSBV010000113.1:4105967-4119113 GCA_033117975.1 Parotocinclus spilosoma
CTGTCAAATACTATATGTTAATAAAAATGTTAACTACCTTGCTACAACTACGCATGCCAACATCTAGGAGGATATGTTAGATGGTAAGGGAAGCGTTGGTACTGGTAGTCGATGGGTGGAAGTACATATCATTTTCGCTATCATTGAAATGGCAAGGTTGGTTTTGAACTCCCAATTATTGAAAATAATGAAATTGCTGGCAGGGTTTGGAAGCCCAAGGGTCACTGATAAGCTAAGGCAACAATAGTTTAGTCCAATCTGACAGAAGGATTGCTGCAGCAGCAGTAGTATATGTTCTAAGCCTGTCAAAAGCACCTACAATGGGCATAAAAGTGTTAAAACATGATTTTTGACATATCTGTGTATATAGGTATAGTTTTTCAATGAATCTCCACAGCTTATTTTAGATTTAGCCATTTCAGTTAAAGATGTAGTACTCACAGTTTAGATTAACAAAGCCAAATTATGAGTAAGATATCACAATGATAAAACGCACAATGATGTGATGCTGCAATCATTAGGTGATAAGCAATTGGAATAATTTCTTTTTGGGTTCCCTTTGACAAAAGTTTACCATGACGTCCATGATAAATTCACTTATTTTTATGGCATCAGAGTTTCCCAATTAAACAGCAAATACCAAACACTAGCCCCTACCACCACTAACAAAAAACTATAAAAAATAACAATGATGCTGAACTACAACTGGTCAGCCAACACACTTGTGAACCAAGCTTGGGATCCTACAGCTCAATTACCACAAAGTGAAGGGGCATTCTTCAGATCAATATCCAGTAAAGAACTCATATTAACGGATATATCACTGCTGAGAAGATTTGAGATATAACAAGATCAGTGATTTTAAAATAAAAAGAGGCTAGTGTAGAGGATGGAGGATGATAGTGTGTTGTACTGGTGTGTCCTTTGCACACCTATGCTTCTCAGCAAAGTAGCCTTAGTAAGAGAGGTTCCAGAGGGACAGACTAGATAACAAGATATCTGCAATTCACAGAGGGACAACATCACATCTAATTTACTGCCATGACATAGCTCGCTGTAGGCAGTCAGGACCCTATGAATAATGCGGTGCCAAGCTGCAAGATTGCATTAGTCCCACAGTCTGTGCCTACAGAACATTTTCCTCTCACCTTCCAATACAGAATATTCGCAGCTCAAGTCTACTTCTGTTGCTTAGTATGCAGGCCTGGCTTATACATAAATAAACTTCACATTGTTTTTCTTTGTGTGTGTGTGTTTGGTTTGGTTTGCCATTTAATATATTCCACTAGCATAGTGGCTCCCATTCTGGCACACTGTAAGCAACAAACAATACTGAATAGGAGTACAGGTCGCAGATAGATAGGGAGAGAGAGACAGATCGAGAAAGGGAGAGAGTGAGAGAGATAGAGAGAGCAAGAGTAGAACTGGCAGAAAAATCTAGGAGGGGTGAAGGGGAAAAAAAGAAGGTGGGAGGGAGAGATGGAGAGAGAGAGAAGAGCAGGCTGAGTATTGGCTGGTGCTGCAGTGAGAGGAGCGATCGCTTCTGGAAAGCCATAATGGTCTCTGGTGCATCCAGCGGCGCTGATTTGCGCATTTTCTATCTTCAGGCAGCTATGCCCTTTACCATACTCACCTATGAACACGCGCATAGTCGGCACTGCTCCATCACAGCCTGAGGGATCCATCTGAAGGATTACTGCTGAACTATCTCAGTGCTGGGTGGAAAGTACATGCTGATCCTTTTTTTCTCTTTCTGGAAGTGCATTTGTTCATTCTGCTACTCTTCGTGGACTGAAAATGCTCTACTAAGCTGGATAACATTTTGGAGCTACATGACGGATGACTGAGGAAGAATAAGGCATGGTGATGCCTCGTCACCAGTTGCCTGTTTTCTCTGCTCAAAAGAGGCTGGCTTTCTCTCACATGAAGGAATACTGCCTGGACCTAGGTTTGTCCGTACCTGATGGAGTATGGGCATATCTCACACATTCCACATCTCATTCTTTCACCCGTAAACCGTGACAGAGTTTATATGAGCCTCTTTATGGATTCAATCGTCCATTCTCATCCACTGTGTCATGTCATATGCTTTTCATGAGATAGTTGAACTGGTCATTTCTTGCCAAATACATAGGCGTTGATTCTGGCGTAGAGAGACAGGAGAGTGAAGGAGAGAGACAGATTGATAGACCAGAGTCAGAAGGAGAAACAGTGTGGTACAGCTTGAGACATGCTCTGACAGGTGCAGTCACACATACAGTCTCTGGCATGCACACCCTATAGTGACAGGTAGCATTGTGTAAAATGTTAATACATCAGAAAAGAGAAGGCTAAGCACAACACCCATTCGTAGGCAAGAAGTTTGTCATGTTTAAAATGAGCATCGTTAAGTCATAAAGAATGAGACTGATCGAGACCAGGGAATATGACACGTCAAATAACTATGAATCTGTGCTCTTATTTGGAATAAAATGTCTAAGAGCACCCAGTATATCTATTTGATTCATGCCTTCATTCATCTTAATCAAAAGAGCTGTACTCAACAGACTGAAAAACACTCCAGCAAGAGCATACAGCAAATCAATCTGTTCAGAGCTTCCATTTAGTAACACATGCCATCAACTAAGCATATGCTTAATGCATGCTATAGAAATATGTTCTGTGTAAAGGAGGGAAATCTGGCAATAGCAGAAAAAAGACAGAAATTATCCAGAAAATCAGAGATCAGACAGGTAAACAACATATACTGAAGTCTCAGTGAACCTTATATTAAATTAAAATGTCAGATTAAGAAGTAATACATATGAGTATATACATAAGGGAATATGTATTAGTACTGTTCATTTGCATCAGGAATCTTTAGCAATCTTAAATGGAAAAACCCATACATTAGGTTTCAACATAACAACAAAGGTCCAAATATACCAAACCAAAGCACTTGGACCTCCAGTTTATACACAAAACATCAAATACATTCCACATGAATACTGAGCTACCCAGTACTGGACTACTGCCTCACAGTTTGGTATTCACTTGACACAGTGCTGAATGAAGAAGAAGAACAGAGAAAACAACTTCAAAGGCTTTCGACAGAAACTGGGGTCTTAATCTATGACTGCAGGGTGGAGGACCCATATCTCTGGCCTTACTCCTTTTGATATCGCAGCAGCAGAGAGAAGAATATAGAGCAGAGAGACAAACCCTAAACCAGAGCCAAAATGGGCTGCAACATGTGTGTAGTAAACCGACCAGAGGAGCAGTACAGAATAATGTTCCAGGTAAGAATTAACACACACATTCACAGTTGGCATTGGAAGGGAAATCCACATTACTGAGCTTCTCAAAGACAGAGTTAATAAGGTGAGGTAGACTGTTGTGTGTGTGGTCTGAGCCAAAAATGTGGAAACTTCTGTATTTCTCAGTCAGCAATTGGAGAGGTTTGCATAATAGAGCTCACATGATCCACACCCCAGCCTAAAAGCATTCTGAGCAGGTATAGGGTCTCTCCCAAAAGGCCCAGATAACTCATTCACAATTCAACGGCTGTAGCCCTGTCATAACAGTCAGAAAAAATTCCTCTTAGGGATTGGGTTTAGTGTGTTCTATGTGGAATGCTTATCCATTACACCTACTCAATAATTGATCTACTTTTGACCAGCATAACATGATAACTGATTTCTTTTCATGCAGTGTCATGTAAAATGAATTTTTAATGAACATATATAGGTGCATTACATTTTATTGAGAATAGAAAGGTGATATACAGATAATAAACAATAACAGCTACAATAACATTTTGTGCATAGCACCCAACTCAGTGATCTAGCAATGATCCTTGCCATGTATTTCAGTCTTTGTAGCATGTGGCATATCCTACCCGTGCCCATGTGGGTTCTCCCCTCTCACCCTGGTGCTAATATGTGCGTGTAGCCCTGCACTGTTTAGACTGACCAACTTCTAAGCAGTGTTTCTGACACAGGCTGTTGAGCCTCTGTATCCTTAATAAGATAAGTGGCTACTAAAGATAAAATTGTGAATGACTGGATGAAGAATAATTTGCTAAAAGCAAATAGGTGAGAATAATAAGTCTCAGTATCCATTTTTTCCCTCACAGTTTTAAAAACGTTCAAAGACATTTCAAACCACTATCAAGGCAAATTTAAAATTCATTTCAGTGTAATTGATAGAAAGCTTGAGCTATTTTGTAAAATTTTGTTGAGACAACAATTTGAACACATCCCAGACCATGATGTTTTGATGTGTTTCTTGGGTTGGTAATAATCTGAAGGGATCTGCTGCTTAATCTTCCCAATCTTGAGTGCAATTTCGAAAGCTTTGCTCTTATTTCTCACCTACTGCCTGCGGTGCCTCACAAGCATTTGCTCAATAACTAGTTTTTCACCATGAAACATAAAGCCCTTAGCACTTAAACCCCTTTAAAATGATGGCCGTGATAAGAAAAAAATGCTTAAAAACCCTTTAACTCTTGTCATCAGATGGAGAAAAGAACACTTGGAGGCATTTTGAACTAAGGCTTCATGAAATTATATGTGTATATATGACATGTTAGACTATGTTCTCTTAGATATAGTGGCGAGTGATTAACAATCTTAACGTGAGACAGCCTAAAGCCACCATTATGTCATTATGTGTGGATTTGTTCCTCAGTATTCATTTTAACATGTTCTTTCCATTACTAGTGTAGAGCAAACCCTTTTAAACATTTAAACACTGTATATTTTGGCATATCACATTATTTAGGATATCTCTGTGCTGACATTTACTACAGTGATGGAATTCCAATACAACGCCAAAAATGATAAATCTAACATTTTTCATGCAATAAATGCTTTAATAAATCCGTTTGATTGAATTCAGTAGTGGCCACTACAGTGGTTAATCATGCATCTGAAATATCACTCATATTCAAAGGTTCCATTTTGAATGAAAGCAAGTAGCCATGACAGTCTTCAGTGATCAAGGAGAAAGGCATTTTAAAAAAATCTTTTTTACATTTTTCCCCTTCATGATTTTCCATCAGTCACACAAAGTACACACCCATCACTCATTTGTCTTCAACATGTCTTTCATCCATGCTTTGGATGCATTTTTACTTGACCCACAGTTTGGTAATGAAGAACTCAAGAAATATACATGCTCTACTGGTTTCAGGTCTACTGTTGCAATACAAGTCACAGCTGGCAACAATTACAGTGATGTTATTCATTTAAGAATGAACCTTTTTTCATGAAAACAAGCGAAGCTAATTCATACGCTCTCCAGGCTCGTGCTAAGGTTTAGATGCAGGTGTCTCCACTGAAATTCATTTAAACTGATGCTGAATACTGTGCTGCTTCAAAGTACATCTTTGAGTATGATTACTTTACTAATCTTCTATTCAGCCCACATCTCCATGTCTGGTTGGTTTTATTTGCTCTTTTTTTCCTCTGTCTCATCCCCTCCCCAACAACAAATGCTGTCAAAATGCATCTCTATGGGATGTGGTTGCCAAGGCAACTGTGGTAATTAAGAAAGACTTATACACTTTCTCACCATACTGTTCAGTCAAAAGCACAGAGGCTGCACATCCGTGCCTGCATTAAACACACAAACACACACACTGATTAAAACAAACATGGTTCTTAGATGCAGAGAAATGTTTACTTTTATACTGCAGAAGGATTCCCTAAAAATGTCTCTCCACAGGAAGAAACAAAAGGAGAAGGAATGACAACCATTATACATCAGTAGTCCTTCTTCATATTCTCTTATTTTCTGAAACAACCCTGGCACTGTATAGAAAATAGGTTATCTAGAAAAAAAAGGTTATCATCTCCAGGTTAAACACAAAACTTCAGTGAAATCTTACAATTAAGATTTAGAAGAATTAAGTTTCAATCTAAACTAGGCATCTGAGACATACTAAAGAAAACCATGGTAAATAGAGTATGCTGCTCACAAAAGCACTGTATGTATAAAGTACTATACAGTTTTCATTTTGAAATTTCTCCTAATAAAATGTCTCCTCATTTTGTGAGCAGTGTACATATTTAGCACTACAGTAAAACAGTGAGAGATTAGAGCCTCTGCTGAGTCCTGTCCTTTCAGCCCTCTGAAGCCAATCTGAAAAAGCAAGGAAAGAAGGACTGAAAGAATGACAGAACAGCATGGTCTTGTGAACAATAGAAAGGGAATTAGAAAAGAATGACCTACTTCACCAGTGTGGACAACCTTTAAAAAGGACCTTCTTGTCAGTTAATTGGGTCAAGATCACTGAGAGGTGAATGATAAACCAAAAATAGAGCATCATCTGTATTCAGTAGAAAAGAAATGACTTGCAGATACATTTATTTTAACAATCCTCATTGCATCTCCACATTTTATGAAGAGAAATAGTGTAAACAGCAACAACTGTGATTTCAAACATTACAAAAAGCCATTGTGAATTTCAGAGTTTGTTTTTGACAGAGTCTGCTTCATTATACATGCAGTTCAGTTGAAGTAACTATACAGGTGAAGGTCAACAGAAGCGCATTAGCACATGTAATTGCTGCCTCCTGACTCTTATGTTTATTAGTAGTCTTGTCCAATAATAGACACCGTAGCTAACAAAATAAATTTAATTACATTAAATAACCTTTTTGTAGTTACATAACTGGTGTGGTACAAAAGGTGCAGCAGATTAAATATTAAAACTAATAATGAACAGAGGCAAGCCAATAGAACAAAGAGCATGTTGATAGGTAAATAGAACAAATGAGTTTACACTGAACGGTGAATGATCTTTTATGTTTGTTTATTTTGTTTCTAAAGTATTATTGTACTACAAATGTACCTGTAATGCCCTGTCGAAATTAGTCACATGTGACTGAAATGTACTTAAAAGCACTGCAAATTCTGACTACAATTTCCTGTAGACTGGGATTTTACCACTGTTGACAGACTCACATGAGCTTATGCTTCGATACACCTGCAAATTCAGCTACCTTCTTTACATTATGGCCTCTAACACAGATTTTCCAAACATCAAACAAGACATTCACTGCACGGTACCCCTTCTTCTCAATCTAGGAATTCCATTGCTTACCTCACAGATACTTCTAGCCTGATCACCCTTGTACAAAGCCATCTGTATGAGCCTGATGTTATTACCACCTTAAACACTTTTTTTGTGCCTGTGGATTATATTGAAATTACAAAATAGTATTTATTATTTCAGATATATCTTAGAAATCCTGTTAATCCCCGGGTAATACTGCTAATTGTGCTCACATCATATATTAAGCTATTTTTAAATAAATAAGCTCCAGAATTTATCTGACACTTCTCAAAAATAAATGGAAAATTATTGTTTTTATATGTAGGTGTCAGGGGGTATATTAGACAACCATGTCCTAATGATAGCCTTTCACGTCCACGCTCTACTGCAACAACAACCACATATTTTTAATCAAACCCAGTGACATGATCAATAATCCAACACGCACAGAGGGATAATACATGAATTACTCTCTCATGTGGACAGTGGAGTCAAACACCATGACGGACTAAGCTGAGCTGCGGCCTCCAGGGGTCAGTTATTGTGAGAATGAGTGAAACCACAGTAATGAGACAAAGGTCCTGGTTAGTGTCAGCAGGATGAAGCTTATATTGATTAAGGATTCCTGCAGCATATGCAATACAATGTTCAGTTAAGCTATCTTCACTAGTGCACCACAGGGTTGGCAGAAGTGGAGATGAACACTCGCACCACTGAATTAGTTAATGTACTTTCCATTTGATTTCCCTTCAGATATCCTGCAACCTGGCAATGTGCCAATGTAGTGGAAAATTAAAAGGTTAAAAAAAGCTACAAATGTGCACTGAGTGAAGATATTAGAAACAATGCTGAAGCTGCATTTCTTGTGTGCAAAGTGTATACAACAGCAATATTAGTGTCTTTGGTGATTTTCAATAATGACTTGTTCAGTAGCAGTGCATGCTCTACATAATAACGTAATTAACATCTCATCTGGAAGCTATTTTGCTCATTACCACTGGTTTCTCTGGTCTTTCCCACAGAAGAGCAATATGATGCGTCCAATTGATGCTGAAATAAAGGTTGAAGTATATCTTTTTGTAATACTAATATTCATTCATTAAGATAACACATCATTCACTGAACTTTAAAGTCCCCCTGAGCTCAAAGCTTATTTTTATGTGATCACCTCCTCATCTTCTACTTTTGTTTGTTGCATCAAAGTAGTAATCACAGCATTAAAGTCAGTGATCTAATATGCTAGCCCACCAGTGTGGTGACCTAGGTTTGAGTTTAGGCAGTGCCTTATGGGAGTGGATGTGTTTCAGAGTAAAAGGAAGATTAGAAGATCATTCACCAGCATTATTACAGTGACCACTGTTGGCATTATGCTGGACTTGCATCCCATTCAGAGAGCACTTCTGTATGTTCCCAGTGGTCTACAGGATAGGCTTTAGAACACACTGCAACCCTGACCATGAACGAGCAGAGTTAATGTTATGCACCCCGTCCCAAAATCATAACAGGTCTACCTGTTGGAAAAGCGTTCAATCTTATAGTCAAATATTAATTTATTGTTTCTTTTTATCCCAACATTTTTATGCCTCAAAAATTTGCAGAGATTTCACTTTTTGTTCTTTGTTGCAGTACCTCATTTTCATATGGAAAATTGCCAAATTGCCATGCAATTTTTTTTTGCCTGTGAACAATACTAGCCTAATTAGTATATAGTTAACTTGCTTGCTAGCTGGCACCCTTATCGCTGTGTGCCCATATTACATGCACAATGGGATATTTTGGCTACAAAGAAAAGAAATCACATACTGTAGAATATCTTCATTATCATCATTATCATCATCAGGCATAAAGCCAACTCAATAGCTGCTTGCTATCTATGTGCTTACCCACATTTAAGTAATGCATAGCCTTTGCCAATTCCCAATTACATGCACAACCTACAGTCTGAGAAAATATTGCCCCAGGCTAGCCTAAATTTGTAGAGCACGTGTGGAGGTGGGCTTGCATATTTGTCACCTTCCCATTTGTGGGACAAAATGTATTTTGACAGGTTTGGCTACTATTTAAACAAAAGAGAATACTACTATAAAGTTTGTATTTGACACTGAAGTCCCACTAGTTTTCACCTGGGACTATGTTGTTCAATAGCATTTAGTTGATCAGCTTATTAATGGGATGGAATTAAGGTGCACTATGATGATCTTAGGCCAATTGCAAATATTTTGCTTCACAGACCATTGTTGTACAAGACCTGTTTAGGGGTACTTTAAAAGTTTCTTTTGTAGATACACAGGTTAATATTTAATTCTGTATTGTATTATGGTATAGACTTAAAAACAATATTGTGTATGCTTTCTCCCACTTCTCTTATTCACTTTAACAGCTTAAAGGGAGAAGGACATCTCATTTATCCCAAGAAAAGGATGGCCATCCCCACAACCCATTGTTGCTGCAAGTGGTACGTAAAGGACATAGGAAGAGAATGGGCAGTACCACAGGAACAACCAGGCTTATGGCAATTACAGACTGCATGGACAACTCCACACAGACTGATATCAGTTTCCAGAGTTTTTCGGGTGTGGGCAGAAGAAATAATAGTGGATGCAGCTCTCCAAAGTCCCCTCCATCTCCTCCACTGCCCCCGATGGTGGAACCATACCCACTGAATGAACTGTGAGTTACTAAATTTAGATTGTTTAGTGCGATCGATTGGCATATAGATCTTTACTTCACTTATTCAGAGCAGGACAAAGTGTGCATTTATTCCTTATAACAGGGTCTTAAATCTAACTGGAGGACATAGTGAACATATGTACTGTTTCAAGTGTAAGATCTGGTACCAGATCAAGCACCACACACCTTGATGTTCCTCCACCTCAGCATCACTCTACTGGTCTTCAACAACAGAACCCAGTCCCACCAGAGTGCAGTAACTCCCTCCATCACTTAGTCATTAGGAAATATGGTAACTCCAATAACTTACCGCTGAGGACTCATTTTAAAATGTATTTGTTATTTATTTTACATTTTATTTATTTAAATTTTATTATTGATTTAAATTATGTTATTTACTTAATTTTAATTATTAAGTAATTATTCAATTAACATCTAGGCCACCCATGGAGGATGGGTCTCTTTTTGAGTCTTGGTCCTCCTTGGTTTCTTTCTTCTACATTCAGGGAGTTTTTCCTTTGCACTGTTGCCCTAGGCTTGCTCAATTTGGGATTGGTCTTTTAAGACAATATAAGATTGTAAAGCTGCTTTGAGACAATGCTCCGTTGTAAAAAGCACTATATAAATAAATTTGGATTTCAATTTAAGATTACCAACCAAACCCTTGTAGCTTACTTGTACAATGCACTAATTAGAGTTATCAATTTTACATGCCTCAATTTACAAAAAAAGCACATAGTTAAAATTTTTTTTAATTTAAACTAGTGCCCATATATTTCACAATCTAGATATGAATATGTATAATTCGAGTTTGGTATGGTTTAATCTGATGTTATCATAGTGTGTGTCCACCTGGCAAATATACATAATTATATCTCGCTTTCTGCTGGTTTTCTCTCAATCATCTCTCCTGCTGTTCTCTGTATTGACGGGTGAAATAACAATTTTATCTCTTGACTGACTTGCTCATAATCTCCTTTGATCCACAGGCATTGTCAAGCAGACAGTGTGTAATTTTCAATAAATGCAAACTGGATAAAAAAAAGTAATTACTTCTCAGATTTATACCACAAGCCTAGCCTGAAGAAAAAATCCAATGAAAAACAGTCTTTGCCAGCATTTGCTTATTTACTTAGCTACTCAGCTTTAATTTGAAAAGAAGATTATTTTTAATATAGTTATAGCTCTTTGCTAACAATAAAAAATATTTCCCTTCTGCATAGTGGTTTTGGTAGTTTCAGCTACATGCTGTGTTTATCAAAGCATCAATGTTTATTATGGTAGCTAAATTGAATTGAGGTTTAGCCTAATGCCTTTTGTCAAAAAACATTAAAATATTGTTAGATTTACTGTAGCTTTTGTTAGAAAAATCTATAGCAAATTTAGTGAATTCAAATTAAGACATATACAGTGGTTGCTGAAAGTTTTTAAATCGTTTTGATTGTGTATATTTCGGGAATATTTATGTATACACACATATATGTATATGTATATATATATATATGACAGTATATGTACAAAGTATAAATTTCCAGACAGTCATTTTTCCAGATGTCCCAAACAGTCTAAAGGGTGTTTCATGAGAGAGAATAACTTTACCCATGTCCTCTGCAGTCCAATTTCTATACTTCTTGCCGAATGTCAGTCTGTCCTTGATGTTTTTCTTGGCAAGAAGTGGCTTGTTTTCTGCCCTTATTGACAGCAAGCCATCCTTCAAAAGCCTTCATCTCACTGTGCGCTCAGATGCACTTATACCTGGTCCCTGCCATTTCTGAGCAATCTAATCAGCATGACAGAGTGATATCAGCTGTCTTGTCCTCATCAAACTTTTCTTTTGAGCTAAGAAGTTGTGAAATGAAATGGTGTTAGCAGGCCATTTTGTAGGGATGAAATGTAATGGCTAGAATGCACACATTTTTATGATAAGGCAAGGAATTACTTTGCAATTACACCGCTCACAAAAATTAGGGGATATTTCTTCATGGCACACAAGATCAAGGTCCTGGGTGGTGAAAGGTACTTCTTAGATGTTGGGTTGCAGCACAGTTTGGCAGAGTCATTTGCAAGATGGATTAACAGTTAATCCATTTTTCCTCTCCATCACCTAATAACTGACCCAGAGCTTAAAGCAAGTCTGAAATGTGCAGTAATCGAATACATTGAAGAGAACATGCTTCCTCTAGAAGACAACCAGAACTCAGAATGTACCCCACAGCCAAACTTGGACCACAACTGCTGTCCTCTCCGAGCAGGCCAGGTCTAAAGTCTGAAGTCTGACCTTTTTACTCAAACAGACGGCTATGTCAAAGTATGGTATGATAACATGTATAAGGAAACAGGAGTAGAAATGGACAATAACAACCCAAAATGGAACACAAATCATAACTTTGGTTCAATAGACACGTGTAGTCAATGTGTGGAACTCTCGTCCAGTTTGACATGCTTGTGTTGACCCCCATGAATAATCATTTCACATCTTTTACATTTAATTTGCTTTTCTGATGATCTAGTTAAATGAAATTATATCTAATGCTTCATTTTTAATTGCTTCATACTCATTTTGAAATATCCCCCAATTTTTGAGATCAGTGTAATTGCAATTCATCTGATTCACTCACAATCTAGAGTTCATTAAAAATGGTTGCAAACGTTGTGAAAACCCAAAACTTTTGGCACAGAGAAAAGTAAGAAACACAGTATGTTTCTTTAATTTCTGTTGTAAATATGGAAAATTCTGTAGTGTGTAATGTACAATTAACTTATAGATAATAAATATATTATATATATTATAATATATTACGTGATTTTCATTGTAACATACTAGTGACGTGAAACTGTTGCCCACAGTTAAATGAATATTTTCACATGCCACATCAAATAAACATTTTATTTCATTTGTTACAATTTGGAATTACTGTTTATTATGACTAGAATCACATATATAAACATAAACATGCCTGCAGTGACTTAAAGGGTCAGATATGAACATACAACTATTTAATGTTTGGAAATTAAAAGATTATGTTACTATATTTCAGCAAAAGAGGGTTAACTGCCTTCTTCAACAAGGGCATCCTCTGAATATCCCCAATATTAGATTAGCAATGTAGATCAAAGCCAGAGAGTGAGCAGAAGCAACAGCTAATTAGCATTTCAATCTACTGTATAATACCTTGCTACTAATTTCTTTTACTTGATGTATAGTGTCTATGTATGTATATGTGTAGCAGGAATCATTTGTAATTAACACAGTTTAATCCACTGATGTGTGTGCACCAACATGTAAAAACTTGCAGTGTTACAGAGATAATTTAATTGACGATCTATTTTCGTCATAGTTTTCGTCTACGATCCTTTCCTACGAAAACTAAACGATAACTAAACAAAAACTACTTACAACGATTAAAACTATGACGAAATTAATTGACACTTTCGTC
>JAVSBV010000113.1:4126652-4136883 GCA_033117975.1 Parotocinclus spilosoma
TATATATATAACCCATATAAAATATAAAGAATAAAATATGTATAAATTTAAGAGAAAATGTAATATTAAGAAGAGTACAATTAAATAGAATAATAATATAAAATTATAGCATATATGACAATAGTGAAAATAAAGTATTGAATTCAGTTATGTAAAAAATATGCTGATTGGTATTACAAGGTGAGTGAAATGACACAGAACACGTATCGTAGACTTTTCTGACAAAACCAGAAGTAGTCGTAAGTCGTAAGTAGTCTTTGGATGACCACTATGTGGCTTGTTGTCCATTGTACTGGTTTCTTTGAATTTGGCTATGAGGTGTGTCTCAGTTCTGCGACATTGATGTTCTTCCTGTGTTGGTTGTTGAAGTCTGCGGCTAATGATACGGCAGCTACATTTCCCAGATCTCAGAATTGTTAATTCCATCTTCAGTTTCCTGTGATCAACAACGCAAGTTTTAAACTTTCTGCATTAATAACTTTTGAACCTCAAGAGATATTGTAAAACAATTCTCGTCTATTTTAATATGCCACATAACTGCCTTCAGATTGGAAAAACCTTCCCTTGATCCAATATGGTGGCTTTTAAGATGGCGACCATGTTCCAGACATTGTCTGAAAGATTGATGGATCCCCTGATGGGTCTATTTAGAAATGTAATTTCCCGTATTGTTTCCGAAATAAAAGGGTGTCATATGGATTTTGACAAGTCCAACACACAGAGCCATTGCAGGATCTTGTGTCCTTTAGCGGTATAGTTTGATTGCCAGAAAAGCAGATAGATGTTTAATAACAAATGAAATAATGTTGACTAAAACATGAAAAATTTCAGGTTCACACTATCTGCAATAAAATAAAAGTCAAAGAAAATGTTAGACACACTACATTGATTTGTATTTTTTATTTTCCAGTCCCAAGTATAACAATTATGTCTTGCGTCTTTTGGAGAGTGATTAAACCAAGAACAGGCTAAGGGCTAACTAACCAAATGAAAGACCAGATATGAAACCCATACAGTAATAACTTAGGCATGTATCTTGACCATGCATTAGGACAGGAGGCCTAAACGTTTGCTCTACTGCAGACTTTGAAGGGCAGAACAGTGGTGCAGTGGTTTGTCCTGTCACCTTAGAGCTCCAGGTACCCAGGCTCAAGTCTCAGCTCAGTCACTACCTAGCATGGGCTTTCTGTAGAAAAACTTTCTCCCACCTTCCATACTCATGTGCAAAGTCAATTGGTGTCTTTAACCCAGTGAGTGAGTAAGCATATGTGTGCATGTGTCCGCCGATTAAACTGGTTTCCTGTCCGGGGATTGGCTGCATTCTGTGCTGCCAAATAAGCCTGCCATGACCTTGAGGGAATTGGCTTTTGAAATTGAGCTTTTGACATATATGGGGTCTAGCCTTATTACTGTAAATGTAAAATCCTGTAACTATCATGCTATTCAGTGCTTCTATAACCACGATAATGCAATCCTTTTTTAAACACTATCCCGCTGTCCCCAGTGAGAACAAAGTACATGTCGGTTCTGTGCAGGGCCAATGCAAATCCTGTTTTGTGACTGGAAAACATTATGGTGCTGAATGGACATGGTGCCTATTTGCGGAATTATCCTGAACAAATTGTTGAACCTTACAAACTAACACTATGACCTATTAAAAGCAACATGATGGCATCTTTTGTTAAGTGAATGTAGGGCTAAACAATATGGATAAAATGTAATCATAGGTCTTCATATTGTGTTCGTGACATGCCTTGCAATGTAAACATCTAATGTACAAGTTTAAGCCTTAAAGAAACACTGGCCTGCCTCAAAAATGATTTCCATTTGTTCTTCATATGCACACTCACCTGTGTAAGATTGGTCAGTTTCACAGCACACAAAAAAGTACTGGCTGGTTGATGCCAGTATTGCAAAGACCACTATTGTGGTGACAATATAACAGACGATGTGTCGAGCAGCCCTAAATGAAAAGGACGGGCAGCCTTGTACAGCCATGTTGCCTAACTTCCAGAAAATCCCCTATCACCAGCAGAGCGAGCTGAAGCACAAGACTAAAGAAGAGGCTCTCTCTATTGAACCAGACCACCTAAACCCTGCACAACGAATGATGTGATGCTTCAAACTATAAGCTGAACGCATTGAAGGAATGTGATACAAATAACAAGACTATTTTGTAAATTAATGCGAATCAACGTAAAAGATCTGCTTATTATGTTGACCGCTCTTGTTCTAATCATTGCGCTTACGATGTGATTTTTCCACTTTTTGGACCACAACGCATTTTGCATGATCTTTACAAAGCTATAGCACACACGAAGAGAAATACTCTATCGATTATATTGTTGTTTATCCATTGCTCTGTATCTTGCACATGTGATTAGTGATTCAAACATTAGTTTCCATCATTTGTTGGTGTGTTAGTTAAGATAGATTTTTATGGCTATATTGTTAGAACTGTTAATACCTGTTGATTAATATCTTTGGTCATACAAAAGATGTTATGTGCATTAAATCATACATGGTCATTTCACTGTACTGTTCTATGGGCTTACCTATGATGTTTTAGGAAAATAAACCATTTTGTATTGCTTAGTAGAAATACATCGTGTATGTTATTTTCATCATGAATAGATATTAAGGCAAACAACAAACCACTAGCATATAAGCACAGAGACAAAAATAAACTCAGACCGTGAACAAGCAGGAAAAAAACAAATCTTTTAACAGCAAGAACATATTTTATAGAATAAGCGCAATAAATAATCACACATAATTCCTCTGAATTAGGTTTTGTTTAAGACCTCATACATATATACAAATAAAACTTCATACAATTTCATTTCTTTAAATATAGTTACTGCTCTGACACACACATACTGGTACAACTTTACAGAAACATTTTGCTGCCCAGGTCCCAAAGTGTAAACTATAGTTCATCTCCTTTCTTCCCAGCCAGTTTTATACACTTAGAAGACAGCCCATTCCATAGTAAATAATGAGTATTTATATTAGCTAGTATGTACATTCAGATTTATACAGCGTCATTCAGTTAAGTGCAGTAGAACATGCAACACGTGGCACACTTGCGCAAGACATCAGCATATCCAGTCTAAAGTAAGATGCTTGCAAAACTACTGAATCTACTTCGATGGGTCTTTTAGTGGTCTGTGAAGTACATTTCCTTCTTCAAGCCTCATAACATTTTATGCAAGCAAAGCCTAAAACAAATGAATTCACATCCAGAATGATGAAACACATCTCCTGGCTGTGCCATTATTAGACCATGTGATGATGGTAAAGGTGATTTCAAACATTTAGCTATACTGTACAGACCTTGCTTACAATTTCTCATAATGGTTTAAGTGTACTGTATACCAGATTATGTGTGTCAATATGTTTGCAAATTTCCACAAAAAATATTGAAATAATCCAAATGTGGTCTTTTGGTTAAGTGTTTTTAAATAAAGTGTACAATGCCACAATGCAAGAAAGGAGTTAGTTCAGATAGGCAATTACTGTATATATGTATAATGCCTGACTGACAGAATTTTAGAGAATAAGTGCCATATAATACTGATGAAACAATTCCAGGTCTAATAAGTGGCCTAACATTTAATATTTTAACCTCTCTTAACAACAAATAAAGTTTTCAATTGTCATTTCTTCCCAAATACGTGTGTGTACATCTCCTAATGTTAGTAACAGTACCAGTCATGTTTGGGGTAAATACTTCTCAACTTAAGCCTTAACACAATGTTTAATATCTGGCTGCTATACCTGCTCTTCCAGGTTACAAAACAGTAGGGGTGTAACAATACACTCTTCTTACAATTCATTCAGTTCACAGGTAAATTGAATTCAGTACATTATTCAATTTGCTCATGATATCAACTTTAAGTTCGATAAGATTTAGATTTTTAAATAAAAAATTAAAAACTTTAGTCCAGTGCAATTAAAAGAAATTACTAGAATCATAGATTTAAAATGGTTAACAAAATAAAAAATAGAGTTACCATATCTAGTAAGTAAAACCGTTGCTTTTTTATTCTGAACAATACCAATTTAATAGTCTATCAAATTGACAAATTAACTAAATTTGCATGCAATTTGCAATATTAACAAAATAATCTTGCAATTATAATAAATTAGGAGGAGTCTCACTGTGAATGGAATATATGCATGTGTGGGCATGACATATGATCATGCTCTCTTGTGTTAAAATAATGCAACTGCATTGAGTGGTATTATAACCAACAATGCATAATGTGATGCATTGCCCAACTCGATGATGCACATCATCTAAATTTTTGGAGATCGAATCGGGATGTATCATGTCACAAACCCATCGTTACACCCCTACAGTAGAATGAATTTGCTGGCCAAAGTGTTACAAGTTTTGCCATACCAAATGCAATACAGAACCATCACTGCCTAGTTTTCCATAGCCAGTTGGTTGTGTACTTGAATTATGGTAGCTGAAAAAACTTAAAAACCTAAAAAGTGGAAAAACAGAATGGTCAGTTTTTGACCAGACTCTGCGAAACAATTTAAAGAGCAGTATGGACAGTATCGAATGTTGTTGTGTAGTGAACTGGAAAAGAAACTTCACAGGGTGGGAAAGTGTTTTATCACATTTGGTATGGAAATAGAGTTATTACATTTGTGACATGCTGGGTGCATTGTGATATTTTTCAATACACCTGGTGAATCACCATCAAATTCAAGCTAAATGCTAAGCCCAGTTAGGGAAAGAATGATCTAAAAATGAAATGAACTGATTAAGTTCTAATATGAGAGGAATAACCTGGTTAAGGCATAAAGTATTAGAAATGACAGACATTAGATTATTATTATTATTATGATCAGAAATGTAGAAAGTTCAAATCTGGCTACATTTCGTCAATAGATTTTAGCTGTTAGAATATTAACTACAACCACTAGATGGTGTCAAAGACATTTACACCACATCCAGTTATTTGTTAGGTATGTGCATGCATACAGTGTGTGAGCGTGAGGGGAAAAAGACATGTTCTGGTGTCAAGGCACTGCACTTATGAGCCTTGACTCTGTGTGCAAAAACCTAAAACATTCTTTTTTCTAACACCACTAAATAAAAGCAGCATACAAAACTAACCACTGGCAGCCTTGCCTTGTTACCTGGGTGCCCATATGCACCAATTATAATAACATGCTTTTTATATAAACTGGAGAGCACAGGTATGCAACTTAGTGTAAATTCACATTCTTTAAAAAACTGGCTTGCTCAAGTTCAAGTTTATGGCTTTTTTTCAGTGGGTTTGGTGTGAAATTCTGAAGGTTTTCAATCTTACTGCAAACTAATGTCCTGAAATCAGTAGCCCAGTTAAGTTCTCAAACATGTTTGTATACAAACACACACCTCCACAATTATTTGCACTTCCAGTAAAGGTGAGTAAGAATGGTTATAAGAAACTCAAAATACTTTTGTTGAATTAGCTTTAACCTTACTAGCTTTAATCCGGGAAATCGCTGCCATCCCTTGAAATGTATTTGAAACAAAATGTAACAAATCTTTTTTAATGTATATTTTACATTTATGAAAGTTGATCATTGTCTCAGAGCTTTCAGGCAGTAATTCATGACTTTCACATGCTTGTTTCACTGAGTTGTATATATATATTTGAGTGGATTTAGAGAACAAACCCTCTTAGTCATTCTTCAACACAATAAGAACACAAAAAAAAGAAAAAGAAAAGTATGTTGCCCTTCATAAGTCAGTGAATGGCTATAGTAAATAGCTACTGGCCTGAAAATGTCCAGTGTACGGTTAGGACAATAATCAAATAGTTTTAATCAACCAGAACTGTGACAAACTTGCCTGGATGAAGACCCAGGGTTACTTTACTTTGGCACACACTGACGATAAAGAAAGCTTTCTAAAAGCGATATAAAGCCTCCTGCGATCACCAAGACTTCAAAACTAGCATCAGACGCCATGCTAACAGATTATTTGCAAGGCTTTGGATTATTTGGAAGGCTTGCCATCTAACCACCACCAATGTCAATCCTTGAATTTGCTAAACACTACTGGGACTATGACTGCAACAACATGATATGGTCATTGCTGGGTTTGGTGTTAAAAGAAAGATGCCTACTGTAAAGTATGGTAGCGGGTCTAGGAGGGTCAGGTCACTGTGAAATACCAAGATATATTAAATCAATATCTGCCTGACTCTGTCAACAAATTTTAAATGGGACATCACTGGATCTTCTATTGAGACAGCGATCCAAAACATACACACCAATGTTTTACTGACCACAGAGTCAAGCGTCTGGAATAACCATCTAAGCCTCTGATCTAATCTCCATTAAATAAACACATTTTCTAGTGCAAGATTAAGCTTATTCTCCTAAATGACCCTTCTTACTCATCATTGCTGGGGGTGTCTGTGATTGCAGAGGACACTTAAGACTGGGAAAAAGAGCTTAATGAAAATTAACTGGCACAAAAACAATATCCATTTTAGTAATAAGTGTTACACCAAAATACCAAGGTTAATATCAGTAAAATTTGACATCATAATAGTAATAATAAAAAAACACATTTGCTAAACATCATTCTTACAACTTGTACTGTACAAGCTTCAGAAAATGTCAGTTATCTATAATCTGTTTGCAATGCAGTTGAGCCAAGTCTTAAAAAAAATGTTTGTATAATTTATTCTAAAATGTTTAAACTCCACTATAAGTGTATCAATTAATGTGTTCTGAAACTAAAGAAAACAAAGGTGCGGCACAGGAATCACTGTCTTTACTGTCCTTACTAACACTGATCCTCTTACCTAACATTAGGCACTCAGGCTAAGTAGAATTAATAGCCAAACAATATAGATTAGCCAGTCATAACTGAGCCTGTTATAGTACTGATGGCTTGAAAAAGTGATAATATTCTGAAAAAAATATTTGTAGACACAGTAACAAACTCTTTCAAACCCAAAGATTTAAACCATAGACACAAATAATACATTTTTATCAAAAAACAAACAGATAAAGAAACATCTTTAGAATTGTTTTGCTATTTAAAGTAGGCGTTGGCAAGATTTTGGAAATCTGAAACCACCGGGATCTGACACAGTTGTGTATTATATGTGGTGTATCGCAAACGCTTTCATTTTTCAGCAACCTTTGACACAAATACTGGAATGATGCCTCATGGCTCTCTCCTGTATACGTGTCTTTTCCCTAAAAAGTCTTAGTACAAAAAAGGCTTTGAAATTAGTAGAATGTAGTATGCTTCAGAATGCATGGCTAATTCTTTCAAAATTGTAGTCCAACACTGAGAGCCATTTAGTCAAATGTATTAGAAGGAATGTATCATCTTTTTTCAAAAATAATTGCGTGGACCCGGAATGATTGTCATTTAAAACATCAAACCTAAAATTCCAAAATGATGTGAATAGTAATCTATTGAAACATAATTTGCTTAAAAGTCCATCCTTGTTCCCTGTTGCTCCTAGTGAACTCGGTGCTGCTTTCCACTCCTCAGCCAAGCTAAAGAGTGGGGAGGAAGCTCGACACTTGCTTTCTAACTTCCTCTGTAGCGGTAGAGTTGAAACTCTTCTGAATCTCTGCCTCACTCAGTGTAGGCTGGCACAAAACTTTCACAGTATCTGTCTTTGGCAACACCTCACTTCTAATTTATGTAAGCCACTAACTTTTGTTAACCTCTGGTGCATAACAGAATTGGCTCTGCCTTTATCACTGCTTCAGCTTCACTGATAAGTTTGAGGTTGGATGTTTGGATGCACATCAGCATGAAATGACAGTGAATTTAGATGCCCAGCAAGAACAACCCTCTGGCATGTCACTCTACATGTGTGGAAAACGGATGTGAAAGTAGCAGAGTCGGAGCACTGTGTGCTTCCGTTTGCCTGGGCTTCGGCTCTTCCTTTGGTGAACTATCCTCCTGTGAGCTCCTCTGCTGCTTCTCAGACCACTGTGCTGATGCGGCTGATGGGTTTTGATTTTGAGCTGCCTCCTGTGCTGTGGCTGCCCATCGTGCTTCCTGCCCCGGGCACCTGATTGGCCATTTGTGACGGCAGTGGCGAGAGAGGCGTAAGCGGAGTAAGAGGGGTGTGGGGGGAGGTAGGAGGGGGTAAAGGCGAGTGCGGCGGTGGAGGTGGGATGGAACTCAGTGGCGGGTACTGGGGCAGGTAATGGGTGGCACCTTGTGGCACGTGTCTTGCCGTGATGGTGGAAGGTGCCTGTGGGGGTGGGGCAAACACGAAGTGAGGCTGATGGGCAGAGTGATGTAGCAGTGGATGTGGGCTGTGGGCGTGGATGGGATGGTTGTGGGTATGAGAATGAACGTGGGTATGGGCGTGAGGATGGGGCTGGGAGTGGGACAGAGTGAGTGGCAGCTTGGCGGGATGCGGCACTGGGGCGTGAGTGTGGTAGAAGCTGAATGGGCTTACGGGGGAGTGGGGTGAGTGAGGGGATAGCGGTGGAGGGGTGCAGCCAACGCTGGAGTGGCGGCTTTGCTGCTGCATGGCGTGATGGGAGAACTGCTGCTGCAGTGGAGTGTGAAGGGGTGCTGGTATACTTCGACGGGGCAGAGAGTTGCGCTGTAGAGTGTAATGCATAGTGTAAGGATGGCCGATGGCCGATGGATGCACAGGGTAGCGCTGGTGCTGATGGTGATGATATGGAGGTGGAGGGGCCACCATATTGTTGTGGCAGTACTGAGCGTGCAATGCCTGTATTTTTGAGGGACCGCCGAGGTCTGACTGGCTGAGGGCGGAAGGCGAAGGTGGAGGAGGGCCCCCAGTTGTGGGAGGGGCCACAGGGGCAGGGTAGGGTGGTCCTGGAGGAATAGACAGAGCAGGGGGTTTGGCACGCCTGCTGCCAAACAGGGAACCCAGAAAGGAGCCGGTGCTGGCCCCACCGGACCCTCGCTCGCCAGTGTTGTGGAGCACCCCTGCCCCTGCGCTCCCTACGGCGTTGTGTAACTGCCCCGGCCCACCCCCCATCCCTACACCGGGGCTCAGGATGGGGCGATGAGGCCGGTAATCTTCTAGCCCATGGCAACTGGGAAGAACGCCCCCCACAGGCAGACGCTGGTGAGGCCTTGGGCTGTTAATGATGGATCCCTGTACGCACAACAAGCAGAGCGCAAAAAAACTGTCAGTAAATTATACAGAGGATTCATATGAGTAAATTTGTCATACATGCATGCATGCTCAAGCTTTAAATCAACCCGAAATTAATGTCCGAGAATACATGACAAATTGTGGAGAGGGTTAGAAAACAATCTTAGGATGGTGCACATGTAACTGTATATGTTTGACCACATGGAGCAGACTTTTACTCATGCATGGATAGCTGCCCAGTTGGCTGGGCAAACACAAAGGAAAATGACAGACTTTACAAGACAATCCATACATATGAATACAATCATGCAGGGAATCACAATGTTTCAGTATTACAGGGTAAATTCACTCTAAGGTACACCTTTAACATAACATCCAGAACTTACTTCAATTGTACTATCCAAAGAGCCGACACTGTTTCTGCGACCTCGTTTCCCTGCATGCACCCAGAGAACAGCAAAGTTGTGTCAGAATACAGTCTTCATTTTCTGTGTGACATGTTTTCAGATTGGATGTTGACATATGTTCAATAAAAGAAAGGATTTTTCTCCCCTGGTTACATTGATGCAACATGTGCAAAGTGTTTTACTCAGCACTATACAGGTAAGTGCCGTTTAACAACCATCCAATCAACGTCCATTTACTTTCACAAAATACAAAATACATTAACAATTATAAATAATTATAAAAGGAAAATAATAATAATAAAAAAAAATTGCATTTGTATTTTTATTTCCATAAGTATTACTTATGTGTTACATACTTTTATGTAAAATTCTAGTTATTTTAATCAATATTGATTTAATTTAGAAATTATGTCTATATTGTGGTTATCTAAAATACAGGAATTATGACTGTATTCTGGAGAGACCACTGAGGTCTAACTTGCTGAGAGTGGAGGGTGAAGAACACAAGCAGAAATGGAGAATTTTGTACTCTGTTTAATGCTACAAGTGCCATGTCAGCTACACCTGCACATATATAGAAATCAGTGGCGATTGCTCTAAGACTGCAAGGGAAGCGCAGCTTCTCCTAAAATGTCAAAAAATAAGTGATCAAATATATACTGTTGTGTGTACATGTCATTGACTAAATATGCG